>JAQGAF010002535.1:0-21888 GCA_034687865.1 Kryphioiulus occultus
TTGCAGGAAAGTAGATTAGGCAGGTCATTAACGAACAACAGGAACAGAAGGGGACCTAAAACACTACCTTGTGGTACTTTCAGCAAAAATAATTTAATCTAATAATAAATACTTGTTAGACTATTTTAGACTATTGGTACACTTGCACTGGGTATCGTTACCCAAGAAAAAACAAAACACTGTCCATGCATGCACTTTTGAGAAGCCAGGTTAATGGGCTAATTTAAAACGTATTCAAGGATGTTTTCAACTTCCGCCCACGTATGGCGCTGGCGTCTTCAAGAATCATTAAGACTGGTGGCAATAATGCTGAAGAGGCTGAGTGTGCAAGCCTTTTTTGAGGCAATGGACTCAAACAAGACGTATTATTACGAGTGCAAATACTATATTACACTTGTCATAATAGGGATCAAATCTAAGCCCCAGCATTACAGCTTTTAATCCGGGCGCAGAGACGGAGGGATTTCAGGAGCTAAGTGGCCTATTGATGCCAAAATGGTCCTAAACCGCTTGGGCCCTTTTATAATCTGTTTTAAACACTGTATGTATCTATCTTAGCCTTGCCATCAGCTTAAACGCTGAAAATCGGCTTAAGGGACAATTTGGATTTCGCCTCTTTTATGATCTTCATAAACTTGTAAACAAACAAGATCACTTTTGTGTGGGCTACATTGAGCATGTGCAGATTAGACTAGCGAGTGTTTTTACAACAAGTGGCACGGTGAATGGCAGCTAGATTAAGCCAGAATTAGCCGCGAAAAGTGCTAGAAGGAGAAATATGTGGCACTGCCAGACACAGCTTGATAGGCAACGGATGATCGTTTGAGGGAGCCACTAAATGTTTTGATAGGTTTCAGTTCAATGGGCATTATTTTCGCCAAATCTAATGGTGACCCAGAATGCATACAGGGCGATAGGGCCATATGCTTCTTGTTTTTAACATGAATGTGTAATACCTGCCAGGACTAGTACAGCTACAGTATGTTGCTTTGTAAATAATTCCAAACTCACGCAATATTTTTAAAACTTCGAGACCCTTAAATTCCTTTTTACAGCGAAGTCATGGTAAATGATTGCATCACAAGCACGTACAATCCATGTTTATTCTACGTCAGAGCAAGCATTCATACACGCACTATTACTTTGCACATATCTTGTGACGGCACGCTTCAACGCGTTTCTGATCTCGCCAGGGCTGATGGAGAAAACTAAATTCTCACCCATATAGGTTGGAATTATTGCTAAAAATTTTTCATCTGATCAGTAAAAATATCAAAACAGAATGCTAACCATTGCAGTTTTGTCATATCCATTGACATCCATTAGCAAATTTGGAAAAAAAGATCGAGCGTTGATTAACAATTAATTTTCGAAGACCTTAAATGCAAAATCTAAAACGACCCAAGCCACCCTTTATCATGCACAGCATCAGTTCTATCAGACAGAAAATCATAGTTATAAATTAATGTCTATTAAAGGGTGTCATAGAGTGTATACTTGAACGATGTATGATAGCATGTCGATACTGACAGTAAATTATCCAAAAATTCGTATAATGGTCAGTAACTACACGATGACTATTAGTTGAAATTGACAGTATTACTAGCCATGTAGGGTCCCCATATGGGATGAGGGATTTGCATCTTCCCTCCACATGGCATAATACACTGCATACAATATAGCATATCCAAAAATTATATTTATAGTTATCCGATTATTCAGATAATCGGCAGTAACTAAAATGGAACATCATTCCATCAGTACTGTCTGCGCCCATCAAACGAACAGTAATACTGTCTGTATTTGTCGGAATTGACAGTATTACTAACGGTATAGGATCCCCAAAAAATTCGGATAATCGGTGTAGTGATGAGAATTGACCATCAATCCATCAATACTACGCCATTGCATGATCAGTATTATAGGCTCCCCAAACAATTCGGATAATCGGTGGTGACGATAGTTGACCATCAATTCATCAATACTGCGCCCATTGCACGATCAGTATTACTGTCCGTATTTGTTGAAATTGGCAGTATTGCTAGACGTTCAGGGCCCCAATACAGGATCATTATTACAGTCTATCTTTGTTGACACTGTCAGTATTGTTGGCATTTGTAGGGTCCCCTTAAAGACGCCAATACCTTTGGCTTATGCGTATTTGAAGATCAACTGTAAATGCTGCAAGATAGTACTCAAGAGCGATTGGAGTGAAAATCAGGTGTTCTCAAAATGAGATGGGATGCACAAACACCGAAAACCTTCGCAACTCAGATTTAAGGGTCTCAATTAGGAAGTTGTGAAGAGGCCCGCCTCGCTAATGGGCGATGGTGCATCCAAGACCAGCGCTTAATCGCTGGCAGGATGGCCCTATTCTAATTATTCATGGTAGCTTTGCTTCTGTTGCAGCCCTTGTTATCGTCGCCATGTAAATGCAACATCTGCGCCCGTGGCGTCAAAGAAGCCCATTAGCCGCAGCGCGTGGGGCCAATGTAAACAGGGGGCGCTGCTAATGTCGCATTACGGGCGTCTGCTCCTGCGCTTTTTCTCACACCACGGCAGCGATGTTTGTGTACTTTTCATTATTACGCCCTAGTCGCTATCCAAATAAAGACGTCCTCGCTGGCGTGTGTGCTTTGCCACTGAGACATTAAAGTGATACATTACCAGGGCAAACATTTTGCTTTGGCATGTGCCATCATCCTGACCCCTTTTTATCGATTGGGATTGGGTCGAGGACGCCTTAATTGAACGCTGAACAATTTGCCGAACTTTTAACTTGCATCAGAGAAGGTGGTGACTACTGATTTCTGAAAACGAAATTCCCTGAGTTTCCCACGCAGGGTCATTTTCTAATTTTTAAAGGTTCGAAAAATATTTTTAATGACATTGCCATAGTTTGTGCTAAAATTGTACTGAAAACAACATTTAGTAATAATAACAAGCATTTTTTTTTTTTTTTTTTTGGAAAATGTAGACCTCAAATGGTAGGTTTTTAGTCAATATTACGTCGCCAGAAATCGTGTTGAACGAGTTGGAACCTTTTGCCATTGAATGTCGCAAACGCTCGAAATTTCAATGTTTTTTGTAAATTTTAAACCAATTGGATTTAAATTTTTAGTCGAACTTCTTTTATTGACGGGATTAATGTGAGCGGCTTGTCCCTTTTTTATCCTTTTCCAATTGGAATAAATTTATTATTATTATTATTATTATTACCAAATAAACATCCCAATGATGGCTTTTAGAAACATTTCTTCGAATTTTAATTTTAAAATTAAACCTCTAATGACATATATAGGTTTTAAGTCATGTAACATTACCAAATAAACATATCCCAAAGCTGGATTTTGCGAACATTTCTTCGAAAAACTCTATACCAGAAATAATTTATTTTAATTATATTTTCCTTGAAATGTTTTTTGGAAATAACAATAGCAATGAAAGAAATTTGGAGGGATTTACCATTACCAAATAAACATATCATAATGATGGATTTTACGAACATGTCATTGATACTCTATCGGAAATAATTGATTTTATGTATATTTTCCTTTGAAATGCTTTTTTTAGAAATAATAATAATGGAATAACTCTTCTTCTAAAAACGAGATCACCAATTAATAATGCAGTTCTAGAACATTTTGAAAACTTCAGTATAATTTTAATATCGACAGAAATTAACTCCATTGACGAAACTTGCGTAAAAAAATTATAGGAATAACGAATATAGGTGTGCATCTCTCGAAAACGTTTTCCAGAAATGTATATAACGAAGGCAACACTGACGGTAATTTAATTTTTTTTTAAACTAAAAGACCACGATGCAAAAAGTAAGATGTCATTTTAGAAAATCTTAATCACAAGTGCCGAAAATTTGGGAATAGCAGAATTCATTACCAGGCTAATCAGTGTTGTGCTAATTTATCAGAAGCATAACGAATTAACGAACACAAAATACATTTTCGATACAGAAAAATTCCAGGCTTTCTAGGGTGAATATAAAATTCCCTGAGGTTTCCAAGTTCTCTAGGTTTTCCAATTAAATTGATAGGCAACATGAATGGGGATAATACATGTACATGTGTCAAACATGTAATCAGGAAATTGGCCTACTGTTTGATGCTTGTATATAATGTACGTATTTTCAAAATTAAGGAGAAAAAGTTGTTCTGAACATCAAGTGCATGTATCAGTCGACCATCACATGCAGAGTGAATAGGCATCCTTAACTGTATCATGAACAGACACAATCTCATTAAAAGGGGTGCAAAATAATGCCCTGTAAACTGCGTGTTAGCAACGAATTACCCATTTTGGATGGGGGAAAAGGAATGCCGCCATGTTGAGGGCCTCACTCCAGTTCCAAAAGTGGGTTCGTGGAGTGGGCCATCTGTTACCCCGCAACATTGCAAGTGTGGGCAGGCCAAAGCGCCCCCTATAGTGAGAAGGGTTTTCAGACAACTGCACGTAGTGGTTTCAAATGAGGCATGCAGTCTATATAGTTGCAAGCATCGAGCAAGCCAGGACCAACAAAATAGAACAGTAACAATAGTCACGTGAGAGCAACCCTGAATATACAGAGTTATGCTTAATATACAGAAGCGCCCTCTATAGTGATGTTCATGCATCAGCTGAAGAAATTTTAATTTATGAAGCTGCTCTGTCTTGAATATCAAAACAAAGATAATATTTTATGGTTCACCGCATGTTTCTTTCTTCTTCTAAATGTCTTTTTTGCACACGTTGAAAACACAAAACAACCATGCAGCAAAAATTAAATAATATTTAAACAATGTTATTTGCACGTTAAACGTGTCGTTATAAATTGCTGAAATTTCTATTCAAATAACAACATTTGCACAATATTGTATCTTGTGGATAGGTTCGTATAAACAACACGCTTTTTATGCAAAGTCGTAGTTCTTGTTAAAATAACATTAAAACAAAATGATTTGCAAAAAAAAAATTAAGGGTGGCCAAAAATGCCAATGTGTTTAAGAGACTTTTCCATGTTTCAATAGAAAAATGTCCTGCCCACCTCGACCAACATGCAATGTTGATAAAACTAATAATCTCATAAGCAAACAGCAAATTTCATTATTTTTACCAATAACAATTTCTGTATTGATTCAGAGTTCCCATTCAAATTCTCAAGTCGATTTCCCTGACATTCCCTAACTACATTTCAGTGATTTCCCTGACATTTGATATGAAACAATGACCATGGTAACTGTTTATGTTCTTATTCTTAAATCGAACTGTATAATTAGTGATTTTTTGTAACTTTATCCTAAGCAATGCCATTTATAAAAAAATTTAACTTTTTTTAGAATAATTTTTTTTTAAAAGAATGACAAATTATCTCAATTTCCCTTAACATAATACTAGGTCGTTGTAATTGTACTTAATTTCAAGCCCCATCGAAGTATTGCAATTTTTACTTCTTAAACAACTGTTTTAAAAATAAGAGTAGACTGCCTCAATTCCCTTGACATTCCCTAACATTTTACATGAAATGTAACACAATGAAAGACAATGATAATTGTACCGGTATTTATTTTCAAGCTCTGAATCGAACTTTATCGTACATTACTGCACTTTGTAATAATCACAATAAGAAGTTTTTTATTTTATTTTTTTCCTTTTTCAATTTTTTTCATATAATTAAACAGTAAAATATCGCAATTTCTCTGATATTCCCTGACATTTTCAAGAATTCCCTGGCACTTATTTCCTAGACATTCAATGCTATTTTTAAAAATTCCCTGACATTTATTTCCTTGACATTCTACGTCATTTTCAGGAAATCCCCGACACTTATTTCCTTGACATTCAATGCCATTTTTCACACATTCCCTGACACTTATTTCCTTGACATTCAATGACATTTTCAAGAATTCCTTGACATTCAGTGACATTTTCAAAAATTTCCTGACATTCAATGACATTTTTAAGCATGCCCTAACATTCGATGATATTTCCAAGAAATCTGACACTTATTTCCCTGACTTTCCAGAAAGCGGGAACCTTGCGATTTCACCCACAGCTTGATTTTCTTAGCTTTTCAGCAAAGTGAAGCCAATAATTTCCCAAAAACAAATTCCATGTCATTCCAATTTACCAACTGGGAGAACGCTGTTAAAACAAGATCTTCCACCATGGAGGGCCGCAAAAATGAGATGCCTGACGTGGACCGTCCCCCTCGCCGCCCACCGCCAGAGGGCCTCGCAGGCGGCAGGGGGCGTCGCCGTGGCGTCCAATGGGCGACCGAGGCGCTCCTATTGGCGGCTGTGTCTTGAGAGGCCACCGGTGCCGCCCCCTGTGTGCGGGCCATGGGGATCACCTTTTCTCCTTTTCACTGAATGAGCGTGCGGGGGAAAATGCACTGCTTTTAGCGCTCGTTTTTCACCAGCCGGATATACGGCGTTGGCCCATGCGGAGCAGCGAGAATACCGTGCGCGCGTGCGAAACGAAATTCCGCGGAAAAGGCAGACCCTGGACTCACTGACACCCCGCGGAAAAGCCGGAAAAACAAACTTCCGCCAACCGTCATCGACGAGGTAAGCGAACCAAACTTTCCGCATGCGTTTCTTGCTCCAACTTTGGCGTCACCCTGCAGGACGCACGCGCCATGGCCGCCCAATGGGCCAGATTAGGTCTCCACATTTCGGCTATAGGCCAGACAGCTATACTGTCACTGCCCCAATGATTGAAGTTGAATTCTGGCAATTATCAGGATTTTTAAGGTCCCGAAAATACATGTATTGATGCACACTGTCGGTATTACGGATGCAGTGCTATTGACCCTGTAAAGAGTGTGTAAAGCCCGAGTAGTATACATGTACTAAAAGTCGTTTCTGGCCAACTTTAAACATTCCCATATTTTTTTCCAAAAGGCAACTTTGGAAAACTGTTTATATGCCGAAATTAAAGTTAATTTGTCTAATGTACATGTACGTTTCAGCGAATTCGCTTGAACATAACCTACATGAAACCATCCCACTGTCGAGTCTCGAGTGAAATTTCTAAAATTCGCTTCACACGTTTGCATGTCACATTTTTTTTTACATTTTTGGTTAAAGTTAACTTTAAGGTTGCATATAAACGTAGTGAATACCAAAACATTAAAAGTGAATCTGATCAGTCAGGGGCTGCAGCATCGTTTTTCAACATCGTATTGGCTGGTTAAAAATTACCTGTCAGATTTTTTTGTATAAGTGCGACAACATTTTATTGAAAGCGTTCAATCAAATAAACGGTTGATGTGATTTTAATTTTCACACCACGTGCATAGATTTAAGCCATTAAATACATAGTGCCCGCTATAGGGTTAACCCCAATATGATAGACCTACTGTATTCAGCAGACAGCCGATTATCCGGGGGCGGATTAACCGGATTGGGAATTATGGGGTCATTTTTTTTACAAATGCCATGGAAAACACTTAAGCCGTGTATTTTGAAGGCATATTGGTATTCATAATGGGCAAAATAAGTCACATGTGACATTTTGTCATAATGTTCATGTAAATAATTTTTCGACTTTATATGCAATTTTTAATGGCTATTACACACGAGCTAACGTGAATGAGATGATGAATATTTATTTTGGCAATTACTAACAAATGCAAAACATGTTGCTGTTAAATTATGTTTTGCAAATGATTTTTTAATTATTTAAAGGCTCATTTTGATAATGTTTTTATCTTTTATGTAGCTGTGACTATTACGGCATATAACTAAAATGGGTTTTTCAATGTTACATATTTACATGTAGTATAGAATATTTAGTTCCATTGCATGCATGTTCAGAAACCTTGCAATGTAAACCCAGGTCATGTGGCTCAAGCCATGAATGTCTATTAAAATTTAATCCAGTTTTCATTAACCTAATGATAGAGATATTTAAGGCCAACTTGCAGTTTTCAAATATATAGCGTCATTTTAAACACGCAAAAATTTGGAAAAGATACAAGTAAACAGATAGTGCACGGATGCTATAAGCGTGAACTTATAAAATTGAAAACACATTTACGAGCATCCACACTATATATATTATAAAGGGTATTTTTTTCCGAAAATTCTTGAGCATACAATGATTTACCAGTTTATAAGCCCTTGAGACTGAGCCTGAACTGACCAATAATCAAATCGTTAAGCTTAAGGACATTGCATCCAAAATAGTCAACTAAAAGCTGCAAAAAGCAACATCCGGTCCTTGGTACATAAATTCTCGGAATTTAAGCCCATTCATTGCATCTCTTTGGTTGCGAGATAAATTATCACATAAAAAATCCGAAAATAATATCTATTTTGATAAATCAGGTAGATGCATGATGGACCGCAGTGAAAAATCTCAGATTATGTGTAACAAACTACATGTACTTCAAACTTTTCACGCATGCTATAGCTAAGGGCCACGGATGATACGGGGGTTTTGAGGAAAAATAAACAATCTTGAAAAAGGGTCGATACACTCCACGACAGCCTGTGAACTTGTCGACCTAATCCAGTTTCATCCTTGTTGAACAAATAGATTAATATCAACGATACGTTGCGTGGAATACCCAGAATATGCCCATCTGTCCTGAATTTGCTAACCATAGCCCCTCTTAACTTGGAATTTGAGACAGGCAAAGACTAGTGTCAATAAACTCTTTATGACATCAATACTGTAATAATG
Source organism: Kryphioiulus occultus (assembly GCA_034687865.1). NCBI lineage: Eukaryota > Metazoa > Arthropoda > Diplopoda > Julida > Julidae > Kryphioiulus > Kryphioiulus occultus. The sequence continues at coordinate 8,686 of JAQGAF010002535.1, forward strand.
ATACACATAAAAAGGCATTTTATCTGGTGTCCATATTAATAGTATCACTTTCAAATCACTGCAAGGTTCAGTTATAAATCAGTTTGCATAATGTAACAATTTGAATCTTTGGCAGTGACGAACTTCTTGAAATACAACAAAAGTTCAATCAACGTGCATGTTGTTGTCAAAACTGTTGGTTCTGATACAATTTTTTTCCTCTGCAATGCCAAAATTGCATGAAAGGACTTATAGGTGTACGCCATTTCTTTTTCACTGATATGAGGTACTTATTGCAGTAATCCATATAAGGGCATGCGACGAGAAAGCAATTAATCGAATAATGGAAAATTATTTCAAGCTAATATTAATTATAAAACCAACTAACGTGAACTTTCCCGTGTGAACTATATCAACTGAAACCAACACGTGACCCTTCTGCACTTCCTTGGTTTCCAATCACATATACTGTGTACAGATTATGGATGAAAACAATGAACATTGTATAAAACATTGTAATAAAACATATCAGATCTGCATGATATAGACGGTTAAGGTGATTTCCGAATTAGCTTACGAGTACATGTGGCTCCTGCAAAAATGTATTCAAAGTTACATGTATATAGTATAATTCTAGACTTTGTCGTATATACTATCCTTAAACTACCATCGACTTCTTAAGGTGACATTCTTAAGTGCTTGTAAAGTGGCACATTGGATAACATGTAATAGACATGTACAAAGTCTAAGTTTAAGAGAGTTGAGAAAGTTTGTGGACATAATTTAAGGAATTATGACCGTCTTATACATTGTATATTTGATTTGCAAATGATCACCTCAATTCAAATACATGTTTTATATAGGCTGCACATTGCACTTGTTTCAGCATTTCCATAAACCGACACCTATCAAAGCATGCAGAGAAATCTTATACATATATACTGCTTGCGAAAATACCAAATATACTTTTAAAAACCCATATTCGCAAAGGAGTTCAATATATACTAACAGAAATAACAGCTCTTGCATAAAATTTGTATCAAAACATAACATTTTCAAAGACTAAGCCATACATTTAAACTGTAAAAATTGAGAAAGTTCTATAAAACATACAGTATTTGTAAAAGCTTTTCCAGAAAAATATTTCTATGAATCACTGGAAAAACGTTTTGGTTAGAAAATTCTGGACGAATTTCTGCCCGTTTAGACATCCACGCTTGCGTCATAGGATTTCACATAGGATTTCAATATACCGTATATCGCATTTCAACGGAATCGGTAATTAGCAAATGCCTGGTAATGAGCTTAACAGGCGTTAGACGAGTTAAGCTCATGTTTCTTCATAATTACCGTGAGATTTATCGTTTCATCGCTGGCTAGAAAGGCGAGAACTTCGCATTAACAAAGTCTGAATGAATTTAAGTTTTATTGTTTAACTTAAATTGAATTTCTCGTAATTCATTATCTTGTATATCCACTTGTATGCTGGGGAATTAAATAACACGAATTATAAATATCAGACCACGATATACCATATAAAATGAGTGTAGCTGTATGCTGACATCTGTAAAATGACATGCATGATGAGGTTCCTTTTATATGGCTGATCAGAAGGGTATAATTTTCCTTGCGTAAGCGTTTTTTTGTAAATCGATAGCCCCTTATACTCAATGCATCGTTTTTGCGGTTAATGCTGACAATGGAAATTGCGCCATTTTCTGCACCCGTGCATGTGCAATTAAATTCTTTCATGCATGCGATGATGTTTATTGTGAAGCCAATACATGCATGGGGGTCTGTATAAACCTATGATATCATTTTCCACTATATATAGTTGGGACCTGTTTTTGTGGGAATATAATGCAACCACTGCATAAATGCTCGCAATTTGGTTTATGAATTTTATTATTAAATGGCCCATGTATATATAGGCAATAGCTAATCAACCCAAAATTCCCTTTGGCATATTGTATTTCGATTTTCTCAACTAATTTGTACATGTACTATGGACAATTTCTGGCCTGATTACATTTTTTGAAAATGTTGGGTGGCTGTTAACTGCATGCAACCGAATTTCCACTCAGGATGGTCACACTGTATTTGGTTACTCGAAATGATTAATTTCGACGACGACAAACCTGACATGTAAACCCTATATTAATTAAAACTAATGTGAAGATTATAGTATGAGCAAGAACATATTCATAACCACAATCCGGATTTTCGAAATTAAATGCATGCTTAAATTCCACTTAATGGTACTTATATATTTCATACTTTTTAAACAAATAAGGATTCCACAGATCGATTTCAGAATGTCCTATATATTGCTATACTGTTGTACAGACGCTCGACAAATGGTATACTAAAATATGATGGTCATTTAGTGCATATTTGGCAAAAGTACGTAGCAAAATTTTTAATATTTGTATGGGCATAGCGAAAATGTTCAAACTTAGATGTTTTACTATATTTAATGCATCAAAACACCTATACGTATTTCGATTTAGCCAAATTTACATTTAATAGAATGTAACTGAATTAAACCAGCTTCTGGATATCAACTTTAAGTCGATATCTGGACACTACCAGATAGTAGTTTTTACCATTTATGTTTATTACCATACGCTGGGCAAAGGTTTACGCTGCAAAGCATAAACTACAATATAAAAAGGCAACTTTCATAAAACCAACGCGTTTAACAAAGTCTGTTAATCATGCTAAACATTCTTATGATTCTCAGTCGGCACCATAGATCAGTCAATATTATTCAGATTTGGTAAAATCGTGATGACAAAGCTAAATGACAAAGTAGTTTAGCAGTATATTAAAGCCACAATAGTGCATATACTATTATGTGATTTAGATGCATATAAAAATTAGTCAGCGTGATGGAAACGCCCAAAACATGCAGTAGGCAGTTAAAAGAAATATCTTGCCCTAGGCCTACATGAAAATTAACGATAGCATTCGTCAATATTTTTGCATTATTTAAATAATTCCCAGTAACCATAAAGTACAGCGAGTTAAAAAAGAGCCAGTGCAATGGCATGCACGATCCAATATCAGGTTCATTGTTTTCAGTTACTTCCACATTTAGTTTTGCAAAAATAATTGGGCATATGTAGCCTACATCGTATACAGTGCATGTATTAAAAAATAAAAATGCGATTAATTTATAAAAATAACTGTTGACTTTACGCTGGAGACGCACACGAACTGTACACCGTTAATGTGATTAATTATTAAAGCTGCCTCATTTGCAACTACATCTGTGTACACTTACCTGCATTAAATAGCGTGATTCAAGCGACTAACCCATCATTACAATTCAAACATTTTCCATTAAAATCATGATATTTTTAATTTTTCTCACTTGGAAGGAACATGTTTAACACGCCCACTATCAGACATAGTGCTCGCAACAATTTCCATGAGGAATCATAAAACGTTTCGAACACACCAGTTTAACAACGAACATATCCACATACAGTTTAAGTGGTAATTATAAAATTAATTCAACGTTGGTTTCGTTATTATTCAGAATTCGGGGTTACCCATAATTCTTGCTTCTAAGAAAATTCCGGAAGATTCTTATTTCAACAACGTCTTCACGTGTTAAAAGAAGTTCAGTTACGAGCCCTTTGGTAATATTCAGCACCAGTCTGGCTAATCCCATGATTATTACCGTTCAAAGTGTGGGTGAAAATACTGCGATCTTGTGAGTTCTTTAAGAGGATTTATTTAATGGGTTTAACAATGGGCTTAATCACAGCCTATTTTAATTGGGTAGAGTGCCCACAAAATGTGACCATGCAGGTAGTCTATATGGCTTACAGTGTATACGTAAGTTAAGCTGAAACGCATGTCAAAATGCACACCCCAGCGTGACAATCTTAATTTTTAATAGGCCCAGGTCGTAAGCGGGTCAAGGGGTTAGCAGTGGTCACGCAAACATGCACGGTGATAATAAGATTGGCGGTCATTAACTTAATTTTGATGGACGTTTAAATTACATAGATGTCTGAAGATGCATTCCCTGGGGGTAAAAATGCGTATGGTCGAAAACGTGCGACTGTTTTTGCAATTAATACCCAGGTACGTTAATTAAGTTCCATTGCGAGCCAATGACGCCGTTAAGTAGGTGCAACCATTTCCAATTTCTTAACATGGTTTTCTTTTTAATGTTGAATTAAATTACTCCTAATGAGCCACAAAAAACTGAAATTAATATTTCGATAATGGATGTTGTCCACGTGTTCCCGGTTTTTTCCCAAAGAGACGGGACCTTAATTTTCTCCAAAATGAGTTGTCTGCTAATTGGGTGCTTATCATTCCCCTTATCAATTTGTGTCAAAGGTGAAATCCTACCGCGATAAAAATGCGGTCGCAACTCAACGCTGGTAGCCAGAGGGGTTGAAAGTCATTTGTCACCTCATCAGTCCTGATTGCCATCACTGCTGCCCATGCTAGTGAACTCATGAACCACTATAACAAACAAATACTTCTTGGAGTTGCTCAAGTGAAGATGAGCATGGGACAGGATGAGTGGAGTAAGGGGACTTCAAGAAATTCGGGGAAAGAGATATCCTGAACAAATACTGGACCTTCTGCACACACACTGATACAGACACAGTTCCGCTGACAGTCCAGGATTAATTCGGGATATTTAAAGTTAATTTACAACTTCTGGTGTAGATGTGAACGTGGGTATTTGTGCTGCTAGTGCAGCATGCAACATGCCTCGTGGGAACCGTGACAAAATGAAAGAAAATTACTTGCCATTTAAATCATGCTAATACCTGCCAAAACTGTCTGCCACGTACCATACATTAGCACCTATGCGGCGATGAATTAATCGAGCCATCATGCATGTTCAAATGCGGTAAAATGCAGGCGCCATCTGTGATGAGCTCATTGCAACAGAAAACAGGATGGCATTAAACCTTAAAAAGTGACGCTATGCTGATATCGTCACCCCAGCCTTAAAACTAAAAAAATTATATTGTTGCATTGCTACCAAAAAAGGGTGGATGGTGGACGTTCATGGTGAATTTGTATGTACCGATGTCATTATAGTTGAACAATTTAAATGAAGATGAAAATAAGAAATCATTACAATTGATCAAAAAGTTTCAACTAACAAAAGTAACGTGAAGTTCCAAACAAGTATACTGATAGTTTAACTGTTTAAGTGGCAACAAATTAGAAGTTAGTAGCAAATATGCAGCTAAAAGAAGTAAAATTGTTCTTTTCGCAAACACAGATCTGGTAAGTCTCTGATTAGATTACGGGCTAAACGTCATAGGGCTTATGCTTTTGAGATGCAATTCCTATAAGAGTAATAATGATAACTTTCTGAGTTGAAAATGGTGTAGACGGATACAACATGCAGTTATCGCTTACATCTATCCTAGGTAATACATGTTTCATGTCATACACGTTTAGGGGATTTTGAAGTTTAATTTTAATTTCATTGTACAGCCAACTGCGAAAATGTTATTAGAATTGTACTTATGCGAATTGTTTAGTCAGAATAAAGTAGATCCGAAATAAAGGATTTTAGTGCAATTTCTTTATTTTTTTAAATAATAATAATGCGAGTAACATCTCTGGCAATTTTTTTAAAGGAAAGGAAATCTCAATTAATGGAATATCAATTCTGTATTTCTGAAAAATCCTTTCGGAAATATTGGAGTGGTAAACAACCTAAAACATCAGGATTATAAAAATACATGTATCTGTTTACATGTACATGTACGTATTTCTGAAAACTTTTGGTATCAGTTCGGGGGACTTTTTCCACTGAAAACGGCGGTATTCTCTCCAAGCCACCCTCTTGAACACACCCCTGAATGTGGTTGTTTTGTAGATTATCATTGATTTATAAAAACATTTTACTAATGGGAAAATGCTAAGCCAGCTACCATAACCAATAAGGGCAAAGATTGCTCAAAGAGTATACTGTGTACAAAAAATCCTCATCGGAGTGACTGAGTCTTTCTGTGAAATGGTCCTCCAATACCATTACCAGCTATAGTGCTGCCACCTGTATTTGAGCAAGAGGCATTGTGAATTTCAGCATATTATATACATTCATGCGACGACAGCCTTTTGTATGCCCTTCTACAAAAGTGTTGTTTTGGGTTGCAACCATTTCAAAAATCAATAGGGGAGGATGGGCCCTTATATTGCGGCTACTGCATGGATATAACAGTTTCTAGATGTTTGAATGACGTAGTCTAAACCACAATACTTCGAATTTCCCCAATTAAGAAAGCACTCACAATAGCACAAATTAATTCCAAAAAGCGATTTTTTTTCTAAGTCAAGAAATGAAACTGTACAGTTATGCCAATCACCATTATAAAAAACCATCATTGGCTATGGATACCAACTTTGTATTCCATTATACATTTGAAGTCACAATTTGCTGCAACACGTGCATAATCAATTTTGAACTGTGACCTTTTCATTCCGCATTTACTGTATTTGCCAATCGGATGTCATTGGATCCTCACATTCATAGTAGATTTAAGGTTTAAACAGTTGTCAAAAGAAGGCCTTCCCATTTTCATCAATTTGAAAGGCTTGCAGAATGCAGGTTTACCTTAGCGATTAACTCGCTACACACTTTCGAGTTTGTGTGTACAGCATGCTGTATATTCTTTAAAATCTATAGGATCGAATGTTGTCCCACCAATCCGTGAAATTGCTCAATGCAAGAAAACCTGATTTCTTCAAGACGAACGACTTATAATTCCAGGACCCATCATCAAATTTACAAAATACACATACACTGTAACCAGGGTGCACTGACAAAAACTATACATACAAACATGTATATAAACCATCTTGGAAACCTAAATTCATGCATGGATCATTTAGTAATCCAGATATGAGGGCCCTTGCAGTTGCACCATTTTAAGTCAACTCTGTAAATACAGTATGTCTTAACCTAGCTGCATGTGAGCAGGAATTAATAAGACCTTAGAATTTTGTCTTTTACATGACCATATTGACTGAGAAAGAAAAAAACTTGTTTGTCTGACAATGACCCTTACAAGGAACACCTCCCCATTGCAAAGTACTTTCTCAAAGATAAAGAATTCCTGACGATGAGAGAATTCGGAACCAGGCAAGCATTTGGTCCAAAAATATTTTCGCGAATAAAAAGGCCCTTTGCTTTTCAAAGCTAGCAAGCACACGATGGCCATGGCACAATGCACGGACGTGCTTGCGAATTTGTTAAAGGGTCGTAAACAGCCAAGGGCTCCATGTCCAAAATCTCGCCCATTCTCTGAGCACGTCCGATGTCTTATTGCGTTGCAGACGTTTCAGTGCGAGCACTTTTAATGGAATTTCCAATTTTTACCAATTGTTCCATTGCGAAGGGGAAGGAAAGGCCATTCTATACAAGCTGACATTGACGGTCAAGGAAAACCGTTCTCATGGCAAAAATGTTACGATGGGTAACAATGGTATACGTCTTGTATTAGGCAAGAGTACAAATTTACTGTACTTTACATTAATCCTTATACATTTAGTTGAAAAATCCAACGAATTTGTTTAATGCCTAACTTTAACAACAAAATACGATGACATGTCGACCTAACTTATATTCAGGATAATTAAAATGATGCATTACAAATTTAATTCTTTAGACCAGTAGTTGCCAAACTATGCATCCATGGGTTTAAATGTGAAAATTGTGACAACTTAAGCCCAGGCTGCTTTAGCCAGACATGCCAGAGATGGATGATGAAAAAACGAAAACAGGTGGAAATTGGTAATCTATCGAATTGATCAAGAAAAATATACTGCAGCTATATTTAATTATTCTTCTGATCAATTCATAGTCAAAAGACTTTGCTTTTCCAAACTTTTAAAGGAAGTTTAATCCAAAATTAGCTCCATCAGTTTATCCATTAGTACTGACCTGCAGCATATATTCAGAAGTAAATCTAAAACAGAGTTTTTTTTTAATCTGAGTTAAAATGCATTACTAAGTTAGCTTGATTCTTGTTTCAAAATATCTCAAAAGTTAAAATTTCATGCACTAAATCACACTTAGAATCAGTTTCTGGTCGCATTTTTAAAAACAATTCGCCTGCGGCGTTTCCTGAACATTGCAGTTCTCAAAATAAAGTTACAAAAAGCATTCTTAGTAGTTAAAAGTGAAGCAATTGTGTGTGAAGAAGTTATAAGTTCTAAACAGAACAATTCTCAAAATTAAATGACGTTTTTAGAAAAACTGACTTACGTGCCTGCCACATGTATTTCTACCTGTAGATATCAAAACATTCAAATGAATCATTTACGATTTAATTTTTCTAAAAATATTGCCTACGGCGATCTCTTCAATATTAGCATCTATGTATTTCTGCAAAAATATATATTTTTGCAGAAATGTGGCAAAAAAGAAGAGTGGCACCATTTTATTATTGTCTTAGGACCTTTCATGGTCAATATTGTATAGGTGAGTTACATGCACGAAGTGGTCGCAGTCCCTTAAAGTTTAGGAACCACTGCTAGACAAAGAGACTAGCTTTCACTTTTGTTCTAGCAACAACTATGAAGACATAGTTTGCAATTCATGTATTGTATACGAGCTAGCACTCATCAATTTAATTCATGCCTTCCGTCTCCTTTCGCCCCTTCCCTACAGTTATTCCCTGCAGTTATTTGCAAATATTTGAACGCACAATTTGGCAAATATTTAGTCATCAATTTTGCAAATATTGAACGTGGAACGGGCAACGCAAATAACACGGAGACAGCGCAAGTAGTTACACAACAGAACATTTATCATTGTTGGAATTCACACTCCAGCACCCATCACCAAATTATTTATATTGTCATCGACTTAATGGATTGCCTGCAACAATTATGCAAAGGTCATGGAAGGCCAAATGACCCAAGAATTACTCCATTTCAATTAGACAGATTCGACCAATATAAAGAAAAACGAACCTAGGCTTAAAAATAATTGTAAATAATAATTTTAATCAATATGAACATTGACTATAGGACTACAATTATTGAATGGAATTCACACAACATGAAAGAATTAACGCTCTTCTTTAATTTGTATTTTTAATTAGGAGTACTGAGATGCTCGCAATTTGACAAATTTCGATATTGTCATAATGAAACCAAATCGAAGGAAGCAATCTGCCATATTGAGGTTTTCTTTCATTGCGCAAAGGACAACTTCATCTAAAAACCATAGTACATGTACGCCCCGTAAGCAATACATGAAATAACTTCTGGATTGAAATTATAATTAAAAGTTAGGAAATCCCCTGACTTGTTAAATTTTTTTTCAAAATTTCCCGCACTTTCCCAATTTCTCCGTCTGTTACAAGTCCCCTGACGTTCCAAGGTTTTCCAGGATTCCCAACCTCTGTGGAAACATTGGTTTATCATTTAGGAATGCCGCAGGTGAAACTTAAAAAAATTATCAGATAAATGTATAATGGATTTTAAGTGAATTTTAGTGGGTATTTCATAAGGAATATTAGGAAATGCTCCTGAAAAGGAAAATGCCATAGGGGAAATTTATTGAAAACATATATTGTAGATCACAAATACAGCTTCTGCGATACCTATACCAATCAAAATCTTTGTGCCAAAACCAATTTCTAGACATTATACGAATATCCCTGGCTTTTCCCCGTGTGCGAAATTAAAAAAAAATAGCAGATATAATGGATTTTAGGTAAAATTTTAGTGGATATTTCATAAGAAATATTCGGGAAGTGTTCAAGAGGTTGAAACTACCATAGGCGAAATTTACAGAAAACGCTGATCACAAATAAAGCTTTTCTAATGATTTTCTGAGATGCACCAATCAAAATCTTTGCGCCAGAACCAATTTCTAGACATTATATAAATTTCCCTGGCATTTCCCCGTAGGCGAAACTTAAAAAATGGATTTTAGGTATAATTTTAATGGATATTTCATAAGAAATATTAGGAAATGTTCATGAGAATGAAACTACAATAGGCGAAATGTTTAGAAAACGTAGATAACAAAAACTGTTTTTCTATCGATTTTCTGAGACGCACCAATCAAAATCGTCGTGCGAGAAACAATTTCCAGACATTATATGAATTTCACTGACTTTTCCAGACCAAATCAATTTCCCCGACTTTTCCAGTTTTTCCAGGCACCAGTCAACCTGTTTTAAATGCCAAAAAATAACCAGTAGTTAACATTTCACCCAACCTTTCAAATAGAACAGGTGCATCGTGTAGCAACATCACATATCTGACATTTTCTGAGCGTTTTCGATCCAATGCAGAAAGTAACATCCCCAGATTTTTTTCCAAAAATGGTTGTCGGTTTCCTTTCTGGGCAGCCCTCGTGTTTTAAAAGTCGTTATCGGCCACCTCAAGCTTCGAAGGTGTCCGTCCAGGTGCATTAATCCTGGTGAATTGGCCTCCATGTCATGTGGATTAAAATAGGGGGAGCTGTCGTCGTCAACTGGCTTTCTCCTTTTTCTCGTACAATGCAAGTGGAAAGCCACCCATCATTCATCAGCATTACAAATTCAACTGAAAATGCTGGCTACAAGACTGCTGTAATATTTATTCCTCTCATGCATAGGGGATTTATTCCCAGGCACGTTGCGTCCTTTCTGGAACCCCGAGATGAGAGGGCGATGAAACGATAAAAAAGCACGCTAGGGGGCGGCAGCGTCGCACCAGGATGTACATGGAAGGTGTGCGAATTCAAATTTCGATTTAATCACCCACCAAACAATGGATTGCATGCCCAAGGTTGGGGCCAGTTCGAATGCATGTCTTCTTATTGGTAAGCAACTTCGCCATATGATGGCATCCACAGCCTCCGAGAGAGTAAACAACCCAACGAGAGGTTCTTTCATAATTTGGACAGATTTTTTTGCAGCCAATTCTCATAAATCACGTGTGTGAATAACTGCATTAATCCTCAATTGAGCATAAATCATTTTTTGCAATAGGAGCTGATGCGTGTCTTCATCGTTATGAACAAAACAATTTTCTCTCAGATGCACAAACTGTAAACAATGGCCATCGTGACGGCGAAGGGCTTTATCAGCATTCAACAATAAATTATTTATACTGTTTCAAAGAAGTGAGGATGAGCTTTAAATTTCTCAAGTCTAGGTCTCAATTTGTGATTTATGTCTTTTTTTCCATGAAATTGTGCTACATCAGAAGTGCATTTGACTTTCTAAAATGCAAAGCATGCAAAGAAGTGAGGCTGAGCTTTTAATTTTTGCAGGTTACTCCCAAATATGTGATTTAGATGTCTTTTTCCATGACATTGTGCTACATCAGAAGTGCATGTGACTTTCTAAAATTAACTTTACGGCATGCAAAGAAGTGAGGATGAGCTTTTAATTTCTGCAGGTTAGGTCCCAATATGTGATTCCATGAAATTGTGCTATACATCAGAAGCGTATTTGACGTTCTTTATTGAACTTTACAAGTCTGCGGAAAAAAGTACTATTAATCAAACATTATGTATTATGTAACATCAATTCTTTCAATCGTTCATAAGATCCTCATTTCTGTTATCCAAAGCAAACAACGCCCATTGAATTCTATTTGCTATTATAATTGTAAAATGAAATAATTAATATTCAAAAAAGCTTGGGACATGCATTATTAATGACACCAGTATTTACCTTATTTATACCTTGTTTACGAGCTATTATTCTTAGGACACACCAAAATTCAACGCGTTAATATTAACGCGTTGAAGGGCTTAACGCAGTAAAAATTACGGCCGTAAAAATATAGGGGACAAACCGCATTTACGTTAAAATTATGTAGGCGGGGTTTTAAGACCAGTGCATTGTGGGGCGGTTTAAGACATACAGGGTGTTCACTAAATCTGGCGGTGATTGAACATATTAATATTTTAACTTACCAATTATAGCAATCCAAAAATCGCAAATATACTTTATAGATTCAGAAAATAGACATCGAAGTGCAGCAAACACGTGCTCAGCAGACCTTTCACATGAAAACCAACAGTGGTGCCCCTTTCATAGGGAAAGTATAGTGGAATAATTGACTGGCCACACTGATGACGTCAAAATTCACTGCGTTATCTTCACTCCTTTTGTTTGAGGAACACAGGGAGTGGACTAGGAAATTCACCACGTTATTAACGTGTTAAATATTAACGAGATGAAATATACAGCCCAAGTTAACACGTTAACTTGGGCCGGTCTGTCCTAGGTTTAAGTTGGAGTTTGCGATGGTATTGGCATTTTAAACTTAATTTTAATTTATCTAATTTTCGAAACAAGATTCATCAACGATTAGTTATCCAAACAAAGGAGAAACCTAATTTGGAATTTTCGCCCCAATAGAATGTGGCCACTTGTATGTACACCGAAGCATGTACTTGTACTGGCTACTGGAATAGGGGTTATCAAGAGATCAATTCTTCGTGCGTTTTGATGGTGGACAATTCGCATGTATGTACACTGTACATCGAAAAGTCACCTTCAGAACACTAAAAACATGCATTTTTAGAACGCAATTTGGCACAAATATAGATCATATCAAGGCATGTTATGTGATCTGTTAAATGACCTCATGCTCTTGAAATGTGTTCCCAGTATGTTCTCAGTATGGCGATTTAGATCACAACTATAGACCACATATGGTGAACCCTGAATGCTCTGAAAAGGTGATGTAAAACGAATAAAATTTATTTCGAACATAATGTTTTAATGCTAAAGAAATGAAAAAAAAAATAAACCACCAGAACACATGAGCTGTTATGCATGTGCTCCACCTCAAAATGCTCTAACTTTCAAAATGTGATTTAGAAAATTAATGTTCTTTTTTAAAGTGTTCTAGTTTTTTTATTTATTTAAATAATTTGTGCATTTCCTCAGATCACCATGGAGCACATTTTTTCACTTAGTCACATGAGTTCAGATATTGATTAATATTTATGCACTTTCATGTTCTACATACATGTATGCATTTTTTTGATTTACAGTGTTCGCAGTCCGTCTTTAAGAAACATTTCTAGAAGCTGTCAATGTTTTAGTTCGTTTCTACGCACCCTCTATAGCCCAGTATGGCGGAAATTTTGAGTCGTTTCGATGCATGCAGTAATCGAGCGCGACGCATGCACCACCATGTTACCATCATGTGGGATATGATGGTTCCATCATTGCTGGTTTTGTGGTGTTTTGGAACCTGGTACAA
>JAQGAF010002536.1:0-21885 GCA_034687865.1 Kryphioiulus occultus
GGATTACACCCCCTACCACATGGTATTCATTTACTGATTGTAGGGTACTGAGTTGAATTGAATTGAATTGAATTGAAGTCTGAATTCGGCTAGCTTAAGTCCGACAAAATCATTAAGTCTGCATTCAGTCGGGTTTGTGGAACTTCATTGACTTCAACGAACATTTACATTGACATTACAAGTTGCCACCAGGTACCAGGTCGATGACCCAATAAAATGCAATTAACGCCCAGCGCCATCTGTGGTGCGTTCCATGCAACAGTGCGCACTTTCGCCTACTGGGCAAAATGGATAAACTCAAAAGAACCAAAACAGTTAAAAAACTATCTAAATTAGCACCACTTCACTAACAATGAGTTTCAAAGTCATTTCTTGATCAAAGTGGACGTTTCCTCATTAAACCCACGTACCGTCCCTGCTTTTGGAATCGAATTCAAGATGGCGGCCATGGGGATACAAAAACATCATTATCGCCTAAATAGAGTTCTGCGGGCCCGTCTGACCCCAAGCTGGGTCACTAATGGACGTTTTTTTGTTGTCCCATGTCCCCCAAACCCAAAAATCCCTGCCCCAATCGAATGAATGCGTTAAACAGGAGCAACAAATTGAACTGATTAAGACCGCTGTTGGAACGCGTTTAACGCATGACGTCACCATTCGCACCACTTCCGCCAATCTGGGGTTGGGTAATCAAGTTAGTGACGCCAAACCCGATTGACTTATCCAATTATCCAATGCGTCTGGGTGCCAAAAGCAGATTAGCACGCCAATTAGCGTCAACGAAACGAACTTGCCAAAATCAAAATGGCGGCTAGGGGTTGGAAATGGAAATTCACACGCCAAAAACAATTGTCCAATAAGATTTAAAAAAAGGCAAATGTTGGGAACTGTGAAAATCAAGTGTCCAAAAACTGCATAACTCCCCCTAGGGGTCATCCAGGAATTATGTCACGTCTGTGGGGGAGGGGGTTGGCTAAATTATGACGAATGTTGACAAACCTATCATTTTTTATCGTCCAGGGGTCTGAAAATCACCATTTTGTAATGGTATAATACCTGAACGCTCCATCAACAGCATTAAAGGAAATGTCCTTTACCATTTCTGAAAAGTTACTGAACAGTTATTAAAGTGATTTTTTGAGAAAACATTTTCATGAGACATCAGCCAAAATCCAATACTTGTAATTCGTGTAGGTAATTTTAAAAAACGGTCGTCCACCATCAGTAATATTTCTGAAATGTTCGAAATGGGGAAAAATGCATTTTGTGACACATTTTTAAAAATTACCTCATTTCGTTCTCAATTTTCTTCCATTACTTTCATTACCGAAAAACATTTTAATGAAAATATTTCTAAAACCCATTATTTTTCAATTTTGGCAGACTTTTTCAATGAAATGTGTGTGAAATCGATCCCTCGTAAGCTTCAGTTAGTGACAAGTTTTTTTTTTAAATTGCTATCAGTGATTACTTTCTAAAATACGTTTACGCTTTCAGGATCCGTCATCTAATACATGTACAGTTTTTCTTTCAAAGAAATTATCTGAGATAATTTGGTCATTATTAATATCTCTGCAATTCCAAATTTTTCCTCCTCGTTATTTCTCAAAAAATTTAGGAAAAAATACTTAAAACACAATTATTTTTGATAGAAGTTTTCAAAGAATCATCAGTTCTGCAAAATTGCCTACGTTTCCATAATATTACAAACATTTCCTTTACAAAACCGAGTTCATATTTCAGAACAACTTTTTCAGGAGACAACACCTTTAGTTCCGGGCAGTTTTTTAGGCCAAAAAAATGCTGTCATTATATTTCCGAAAATTTCAGATTACTGTCCCAGCTTGAATAAAAATAAATGCCTCAACTTTTCATTAGCATTACTTCCGAAAAACATTTTAAGGAAACTATGCTTCATACCAGTGACTACACGAGACAACCCCTATGACTGCACGAGTGCCAGGAACGCATAATAGATGGCGCTGGGATACAAGGGGTCGGATGGCGTAAACCAACACTTTTGTCCTTCAAAATTAAAATTAAAATGAAATTCCAAGGTTTGGACATTGGCAAAAAAGGGGTCATGACCTCTATTTCCACCAGCACGCAAGGGACACTTACATTTGCAAGTATGTAATGTCACGACCCAAAATTCCAAGATGGCCGCCTCCTCACCAGTTCACGTGGTATAAACAGCCCTGCAACATCCATGATCCATCCCACCAATTTTGGAAATTTGGACACCCCCAGCTAACCGCACTGTAATCTTAACACCGTTTTTTAAACGAAGGGCAATTACGCGATTTGCGGCTTTGTAATTACGCCCTGCGAAGGGGGCGCCCATTAATTCACGCCAAGGGGCGCTGGCGGAAGGATATCGAAATGCCCTTGCGTGAAGCGATTGTTAACATGATTGATGAGCGTTCCGGAATCAGCGTTAAATCTCCCGTATCGCGGTTTAACGAAGCCCTGGGTTTTTGCGCAAAAAAAGCTCATTTTCGCCATGCAATGATGGCGTGCAGGTACAAATTCCAATTAAAAGCGAATTAATTTGCCGCTGGGTGTCCCGTGGCGTGCCCAGCGAATCAGAGACGCGACCGTGATGGGGTCACGCAACCTGGAAGGTCCTCAGTTAATGCTGATAAGTCAGTGTACAAAACGAAAAATATTGCGATGACGTTTATGGACGTCCCTCATCCACCCCTGAGTCATACGGTGAAAACTGGTTTTACTACGGTATATGTCCTGCTGCTGCCCGGTTCACCATAGACCCTATGAGAAATTGGGCTTCTCCTAATGGCTGGTAAGCTGCCAGTGATTGCCTGCAGTTGGGGCAGCGTAAAAATCTGCATTTTTGGGTTAGTTTAGGTTAGGATAAACGCATAAAAAAGAAGAAAAAAAATGGCGATTGCTACATTATTATTAGTCAAAAACACGCCGTAGGCGAAATCTTTCGCAAAAATAGGTGACAGATGAAGAATTTAAACCCAAATTTTTATTTTGTGAATGGCTTGACTCGTAAATCAGAGAAAAGCCCAACCGGTCGAATCTTAATTAACTCGACTTAGTTGACTCAAGTTTGCTAGACTTGAGTTGTAGAGTGTCAATCAAGTTACCTCAATTATCCAAAATCATCAAACGACCACCAACATGCAGGGTGTCTACTGGATTTGGTAGTGCAAATTCCATGACATTTCTGACTTTCATGACTCAAAAAAATTTCCAAGCCAATTAGAATATGGGGTCGTTCAAGTTTTATGTCATGAATAAATAGCCATTTTCAGAAACAATATCTACCACTGTAACTACATTAATGTTGGCCAAAAACACGTCGTAGGCGACATTTTTTTGCGGAAATAGATGACAATTAAAGAATTGAAACCCAAATTCCATAACCCTGATGCACCTGCCACGACGTTTCCATGACCCTGATGCAAATTTCAGGACTTTTCCATGACCCTGATGCAAATCTCATGACGTTTCCATAACCCTGATGCAAATGCCATGACGTGTCCATAACCCTGATGCAAATGTCATGACTTATCCATGACCCTGATGCAAATCTCATGACTTTTCCATAACCCTGATGCAAGTGTCATGACGTTTCCATGACCCTGATGCAAATTTCATGACTTTTCCATGACCCTGATGCAAGTGTAATGACGTTTTCATAACCCTGATGCAAGTGTCATGACGTTTTCATAACCCTGATGCAAGTGTCATGACGTTTCCATAACCCTGATGCAAGTGTCATGACTTTTCCATAACCCTGATGCAAATTTCTTGACTCTTCCATGACCCTGATGCAAATTTCATGACTTTTCCATGACCCTGATGCAAATCTCATGACTTTTCCATAACCCTGATGCAAATATCATGACTTTTCATGACCCTGATGAAAATCTCATGACTTTTCCATAACCCTGATGCAAGTGTCATGACGTTTCCATAGCCCTGATGCGAGTGTCATGACTTTTCCATGACCCTGATGCAAATTTCATGACTTTTCCATGACCCTGATGCAAATTTCATGACTTCCATGACCCTGATGCAAATTTCATGCCTTTTCCATGACCCTGATGCAAATTTCATGACTTTTCCATGACGCTGATGCAAATTTCATGACTTTTCCATGACCCTGACGCAAATGTCATGACGTTTCCATAACCCTAAGGCAAATTTCATGATGTTTCCATAACCCTAAGGCAAATTTCATGACTTTTCCATGACCCTGATGCAAATTTCATGACTTTTCCAAGACCCTGATGCAAATTTCATGACTTCCATGAACCTCTTGTAAATGTTATGACGTTTCCATGATCCTGATGCAAATTTCATGCCTTTTCCATGATCCTGATGCAAATTTCATGACTTTTCCATGATCCTGATGCAAATTTCATGCCTTTTCCATGACCCTGATGCAAATTTCATGACTTTTCCCTGACTTCCATAACCTGAATCTCATTTCATGACATTCCCATGACTCACGACCGGTAGACACCGTGCAATAAACCCGAAGTGATCTTAAAACAACAATTGTGCCACGAAATTAAGACGTGTGCTAAAATTCAGCACGCTAGGACGCCTGTAAGTCGGTTAGAATGTCCGTTACAGGCAGTCGAAACACCAAGTCAACAGAAAAGTCGTAAAAGGCGCAATTCGAATGGAAAAACCGAAAAACGCACAAATGAACATTTCGTTATACAGTGTGCACTGCACAAAACAGTAACAATGTGCCATAAACCGAACAATTAATAAAATATGAGCCAGAAGTTCGAAGCATGCAAGGAACCTTCGATCCTAGCCCATATGCCGCTCCTGGGCATGCCAAGGTGGGTACGAGACAGTAAAGCCCATAACTCGGTGTAGAGTCCATAAAGCTGCTAGCAAATGATCTATAAAGCCTGCCATCCTCGATCGCTATTCGCTGTCGGAATAAAGCAATCTTTTTCTACGAGCGCCGTAAGAGAGGTAATGGCTTTGAACTCCAGCGACCCCTGTCGGCCCCGATCCCCCAACTTATCCGCGGCACGTCGCCAGTTGGCCCTTGATCGCCAATTACGGATCCAGAATTACACTTCTGGAAGCTCTTGCGGCTGAACCATCCACTCCTCACAGCACTTCCGGTCGGAAGCGGAGCAGAAAAGGCCATGCGGATTTACGACGCCAATTAGAAATTATGCCCTGATTTTACGACCAGGGGAGGGATCGGATCCGTGCCTTAACGCAAGACGTGGCCCCTGCGAAAATCACAGCGCCATCTAGGATGCAGTTGTTGCAACAGCGAAAATGCAATGGCGGCCATATTGGGAGTCGCGTATGCGCAAAAGAAAACGGCAAAATGTCCTAATACATGGTTCGTACCTAAAATCTCAAATTAATTTCCCTGACTTTCCCTGACAAACCCATCAAATTTCCCGGACTTTCACTGACAAACCCATCCCAAGTAAAAATATCAATTGGTTAAATGGAAATGTAAATTGCAATTGTTTAACAATTCAATCAATAGGTTTAATGACAGCAAATTGGTATAAATTGTTCATTTAATATCAATTGTTATTTATCATTGTTATTGCTCAGTTGTTCTTAATTGGTGTCAATCGTTACCATAACCTTTCACGACCCATAGTTCCTAACTTGTCACTTGTAGTATTTCTGAAATTCATTTTGAAATAGACCTACAGTTTCATCTTCTATTAAAATATTTTCCTCATTAACTTACAATAAAACCAATTAATACCAATATCACCAAATGTTTATAATTTCTTTAATTATTAGTAAAGTTTGATGATGAAATCAAAATCATTTGATGTCAACTTCGATCAACAGCTTAGTGCGAATTCTTAACCGTGTCAATAGTAACTAATTGATATTTCGTGATAGCAATATGGTCAATAGCTATCAATGGCTTGTAAAAATCATACCCATCAATTGAATTTGGATGCACGTCAGTTAATAACATTTGAAATAATTCAAAACAATTATAGTCATTTACAGACAATTGGCAATCTGAATTGTGTTCTAATGATATTTTTACTTGGGATGTAACTTCCCTGACATAAAAATAAATTTTGCCGGTTCGGTACGAACCCTGTATGTTATTAAAGCTTTGGGAAGCCTGCTGTTGAACATACCATGTGTTCAATACGTTTTGTTAGCATGTCACGATAGTTTTCACAATCGAGAAGGGTTATTTGGAAAACGTGAACAAGACATGTTTGACCACACAGTTTTCGAGATATTTGCAAATAGACGTAATTTTGTCTCACCCTGTACAAAAGCAGCCGCAGATGGCATCGAATAAACGTTCTTCGAATTTTAATATAAAATCAACTGCAGTAACATTTGATGAAAGCTGCATGTTTTGTTTTATTGAAAAAAAACTGGTGAAAAATATACGAGTCACTTGGAGTCTTGGATCAAGGTATAAAGACGCTATGTATTTCATCAAATTCAGAAAATGGAAAACTAGAAGCATGCATACATATTGAAGAATGTGAATTTGCAATTTTTTTTCAGAGTTTATCTTATGAACTGTTCAAACACAAAGTTTACATCAAAATGCATGCAGGGTAAACCAAACGCTTATATGTATATATTCAGCCACCATAGACGTTGCTGCATAATACATGTAAATAAGTGCAAAATATGAAAGTGACAAATGCTTAATATCTATATGGTCAAACCACCATTTTGGAAAACAAGTTTCTAACAGAATACTTAATTCAATATGTGTTGTTCCAAATCGAGCCTATCACAGAGTATCAAACATGGCATATGAACGACATTTCCATTTTTAAATACAATTATAATTAAGTTAGGACATCCTCTGATTTCTGAAAAAAATTCACAAATCCCCTGACTTTCCCAAGTTTAGCCATCTAGAATTTTCTATACTGTGATTCTCAAATTTTCATTGTCATAAAAAACCAAAACTTAAATACAGATACCATTATTTTTTTCATTTTCGCCTTATTTTTATTTTTTGTAAAAAAATAGAACTAGCATTGGGAAACCAATGGTCAATTTTCAGATGGACCAATAAACAAAACAGCAAAATAAAATTATTCTTCGATCAAATGTTTTCAACATTTCAAAGGTCTATCTGTCATTAATCCCTTCAATTAAATTAAATTCATTGGAAATGTTGCCATGGAAATAGCATGGAAAATGAAATTTTGACCTTGGGGATAACAACAGGGTGGCAAACAAATACATTGTTTTGAAATCTCGGACATTTTTTGGGAAAACAAATAGGGCTATTTATTTCAGGACTTAAGAGATAAATTAGTCACCATTTTAAGATTTTTTCAAACAAATTTTCAGAATGCAGTATTTAAATCTATATTCATCTTTATATTGCAATACAATATTTAAAAAAATTGGTATCAGACAGCAGCAATAGCAACGTAATGGTTGTCTATATTTAACTTAGTACAAGTATAGTTTGACAACAGTGTACATGGTGTTTTAGAAAAATGCCACCCTGAAGAATGACATCTGTCCTAGATATTGCAATTTATCCTTTGTATGTTTTGGTATGGCAGGTTATTGGATTAATATTTTTTTAACTTTTTAATTTTTTAAGTATTTTTGTGCCTAACCTAAACAAAACTAACCTAAAATCGCATTTTGTTTAACTGCCCCTAACCGCCATGCATTCCCTGCCAGCCTATGGGCCGTTAGGAGAAGCCCACTTTCCCTCAGTGCCTATGGCGGAGCAGGGCATATTCCGAAGCACAGTATTTCAGTGTCGTCTGAACACCAAACCATAGATTGGTCGTCTAACGTGACAGACCCTTTTCAGCACACACATCGATTCGCCAACAGTATCGATACCATTGTTTGAGATGCTAGTGTCCACTTTAGGAAAGGGGCTAGAAAAGCAAACACAAGGGCCTTTAGCAAACACGAGCCCCAGTGCCCTCAGGCGGAAATTGACGTTGGGGGTCCCGTGCTGGTCACGTGTCTTGCCACACGTCAATTATGGTCGCTAAAAAGCAGGGCCTGGCAGAAGGGTCCAATAAAGGACATTTTTAATTACGACCAGTGGGTGCCCTAATAGTGACCATAGAGGGCGTCTTGCACAAAAGTACTTCTCACGCCAGTCATTAAACTACAGTGCACACAGTGGAGAAATTTATCGGTTTTAATTAAAGAGTTGTTATTGCCACAATCGGCCAGCTTAAGCTCACACAACGCCCCATAAAAGTGATTTACCTCTCAAACGAATCGGACATTCGCCCGGAAATCGATTTTTGGAACCTACAAGGAAACCTGCACCTTGTACGGTTGTGCCAGATCAAGTGGCTGGATCGCCCATGGGTTTCTGGAACGTCTCAGAACACTGGTGTTATTTGCAACTAAAATTTTATGTCTGAAACGACCATGATGTTATGGTCAACGCTATAGGCAACATTGAGTAGAATGTCCAACCCTGTTTGGAGAAAAGTGAAGAATAGAGAAGAATGCCTCCATAAGCTACCATCATGTTTGGATTATCTGGTTTAGTTGAAAAATCTAATCCCCACAATGTCTAACTATCCAAGAAAATAACCAAGCAGTTACATGTATTGATTTTTATAATGCATATACAGTGTAAATGAGATAGAAGAAAATTGCTAAGGAAACAGCAAATTTGGATACGTTGTTTAAATGAAAATTTAATTACTGATTTCCTCCCTTTATGAGTTAAAAGGGGAATGCTCCACTTACATGTACATAGCTTCATTTGCTGAATTTCCCTTAACTTTTCCTAAACCCTTTCAAACCTTTCCAATTTCCCTGACAATATCAGGGTTTACCACTTTCTCTAATACCATTTTTCACGAGCAACAGTACATTTATATTGTATATTTTTTTTAACTACAAATTTAAGTTTTTTTTACTTCTTTCCCAAATTAATTAATTCTATATTCACGATATGCTGAATTGTCCTGACTTTTACAAAACAATCACTTTCCCCTACTATTCCAGGCATTTCCAATTTCCCTGACAAACATTTTCACGAGCAAGAGCAAAATTTAGATTTTTAATTAAACAATTGCATTACTGATTGCTTTCCTATTGAGCTTCAAAAAGTGGAATTCCCAGTTGCAATATTCTTGATATGCTGAATTTCCCTGACATTATCAAAATTAATCACTTTTCCATGACTATTTCAGGCCTTCCAATTTCCAAGACAAAATTTCATAAGAAAACACATTTGCATTTCGTTTAACGAAAAAATTCATTACTGATTGCTTACCTAAATTGGTTAAAAAGCGTAAACTCTCCATTTTCATAATTCGAGATATGCCGAGTCCCTTACTTTCAAAGCAAATCGGTTTTTTAATTTCCCTGACAACAATTTTCATAAGTAAACAGAAAATTGAATTTTTTTAAAAATACAAACATAATTTTCGATAATTGCCCGAGGCATGTCCAATTTCCCTGACAATTCCTTGTTTTTCAATTCTGAGACAATCTTGTTTTTCAGTAAACTGCATATAATGATCACCGTCACGAACGACCAATTTTCCTTAGTCCATTGGATGGTCGTTGTAGACAGGTTTATAACGTATCTCATGTCCCTTTTAGTAAATCCATTATTTAAGCACCCATATGTATTGGGACGTCAAAAATTACTAACAAAAATCAGAAATTACCACAACCTTCTCCCAATTTTTCGCCTCATTTCCATTGGGACAATTACCTTAATTCCTCATCCCCAAAATCCCCAAAAAATCCAAAATTCGATCAACTGAGCATAAAAAACGTTCCATCATTCGCCAATTTTTTATTCATATACCGCACAATCAGTCCTTCCGAAATTACATAGGGTCCCTTCTGAGTTCAACAAAGGCACGTGACAATTAGGTACCTGTAACCCAATTTGGGGCCGCACGTGACCATCGATTAAGTGGACTGGACACACGTGGTGGTCGTATCTGGGGCCCCTATTTTTGCCTCCTTGTCCCAGCCGAAGAACATTGGCTAAAAAATTGATGGTGGGAAAACTGAGGGGATTCCCCAATGATTGGGAAGATGGAGGGTGACAAAAAAAATGGCGAGGGAAATCAACTAACAGCTTGTGTAAAATAACAAGCCTTAGAAATCGAATTAGCATAATTGAAAAATAAACGAGGACAAGTGACTTAGCTGGTTTTTTTTCTAACATAATGGGCCCTAGCTAAGTTCCACCAATCCCTAGCTCGCTCCACAGTTTTTTTTAAAAGCAAAAGTTTGGGCATAGGAGCTAAATTTCGCGAAACGTCAAATATTTTGAAAGTTGCAAACGAAATGAATGAATCTTGTAACATTATAGCTTGTTTTCACCCAATACAACGGCAAACACTGCAAGCAGTTGTGCTCTAGAGGTTTGCCAACTTTCAAGGGCAAACCATAAGTCCAACACCAAAATATTATGAAAATATTTCGGAGCATATTTTTGCTTTTAAACTTTTATAACTACTGATTGTATTTATCACGATGCATATAATGAGCCTTTCGCCGTTTATTTATAAAAAAAGTAATTTTATTAAACATGCTAAGCACCGACATGGTGGTAAGTAAATTTAGTGGTTATACAAATTTGTATATGAAAGTATGTTCAGTACTGCTACATGGATGAAATTTCAACTTCCCTGACTTTTTCAGGTTTCAAAACCGGTCTTCTTATATAAACTGAAGACAGAACACATTTACAAAAAAAAATAGCAAATTTAGATTAGTTTGTTTTAATTTCCTTTACAGAATAGCTTTGCATCTCTCGATTTTGTTACTAACCAACAACTATTAAGATACACGCAAACTATTAATGAGTTGTTGAATTTTACCCTGACTTTCTCAAAGTCAATTTTCCCTGACTTTTCCAGACCATTTCAATTTCCCTGATTATAGCGTTTTCCAGGTCTGGGAGAACCCTGCATTTCTAAAATTTAGAACTTAAATCTTCTTTAAATTAAGTTAACGATAGAATTAAACGCCAACCACTGCGAAATAACCAAGAATAGGAGATGCACGTAGAATAGAAACTTTCATGAGGAAACAGCAAATTCTGGGAAAACCCTGTGTGTGTCTTAAATCACTGTATTTAAACTTATTTAAATTAAGCTAGCAATTCAAACGCCAAATATTGCGAAAAAATTCAAGTAAAAAATTGTTTCGTTTTGAAACATTGAAAGTACCTAACAGCACACTCGATTCAGTTTTACGGGGAGTGTTATTTGCGCAATTTCCGTTTCCGATAAGCGCTAACAATTAGTATAAAACGGGACCGGATTACCAACTTGACCCTAAGCTTAGTTTCATATTTCCATAAAACAATGGAATCATGCAACGTGTTCCATTTTCCAAAACCGAAAAAAAAAACGAGGCTACCAAAGAGCAGATGTCACCACTGAAAAACGTCATTAAACGTAAATTGGGCAGAGCCAATCACGAGCCAGTGTAACGGACCGAAGACATGGGCACTTTCTTGTATCGGAAAATGTCCGAAGCCTGTCATTTCATGTTTTTTGGTTTTGGAAAAAAAGTCCAAGATACTGACAGCAGAGAAATTAAAGACGTTTTCAGCGGTTAGTGCAGCAGAAAAACAAGCCAAAAAACTGCAGAAGGAAACCCGATAATTGACCATGAACATCCATCAAGATCCAGACGAAGACCAGACATGCCCACCCAGGACAGGTCTCCACTTCCTGTAATCCTAGGCTCTGTTCCAAGGTTTCGCTCGAATAATCAGGCTTAATTTGCACGCGCATGAATCAAATCCGTTGATTAAATTCTCATTTTCCGCCACCAACAATAAGCCATTTTTCCTTCCAGAAAAAAACCCACAACTCTCAAGGTCAACGTTTGGTATGGTTCATATCAAAATTTGCAACTCAATTTCCCTGACTTTCCCTGACCAAATCTGATTAATTTCCCTGACTTAACAAACAAAATGTCACATGTAATTAAAAGTAACTTTATCTGCACCACTACAATTAGCTATATTTATTTGCATATTTAAATTGAATTTCCCGGACTTTTCCAGGTTTCCCATACACTTTCTGAAAAATTTCCAAACAATTTGAAGAAACAAGATTTTCAGATTTCATCCAAGCAAATACATCATACGGCGGAAATTTTAGAAATTATAGGTCTGATCACGAACTGATGGAATTAGCCCTTAATTTTGTAACAAGAAGAGACTGCCGTAGGCGAAATTTTTACAAAATTACAAGAAATATTGGATATCAGTGTATTAATATCAATGACGATGCGAACACTAGAGGTTGAAACCACTGGATCTCAAACATTGCATTTTTGAGCACTTCTTTGAAATATAAAAAAAAAACTTCTTCATAATATAAATTTCTTCATCGTAGGCGAATTTTCTTTAACAAAAATAATGCATTATTATGTGCTTTTTTCATAAGAAAAATTAATGATAGTGAAAACGCCATAGGCGGAATTTTTTAGAAAAAGTAACACACAAATACAGTTTTTCTAATGCTTTTCAAGGGATTCTTATACCAATCAAAATAGTTGTGCCATAACAAATTTCCAGACATTATGAATTTCCCTGAATGAACCCTTTTTGGTAGTCCATTCAAAAGAATAATCAGTATTTTGCCGGACTTCAGTGAACAACATCGCCAATTTCAACACAAAGTCGTTTTTTAAACAAATATTTTTTTAAATACGTTCGATTAAACTGAACAGCTCTGATAAACAGTGTCGTTAGACAACAATGGGTTGCTTTAATAAAAACTTCATATTTTTTTCACTTAAAGTGGCCATTTTTCATTGAAATTGGACGTTTTCTGGAGGAAAAAACATCATTCTGACATTAAAAAAGACGAGAACAATTACGAGAAACCATGGTTGTCATCTCTAGAGGGCGTTGCTCTTCCCTTTCTAGAGAATAGGTTATCGTGAACTTGACAAAAAGCCACAAAACCCCTGCAAAATACCTCTTTAATCATTAAAACTTGCCACTTTATTTGCCAGAAAGGAAATTAGGAATTAGCTCCCAGTGCGAAATTTACAATCCGAGTTAATCCACTTTATTGGGAAAAACTCGTCTTCTGTTATTTTAAATTAGAAACTAACTGTAAAAACCACTTAAGATTATCTGTTAAAACAAACAGACAACCATGCGCTGGAGTCAGGTGAAAAAACTCAGATAAGTTGGTCTTTTTCTATTCGCCATTGTTTTTCTGATTGCAGAAAGCAAAAAAAAAACTGAGAAAAACAGAGCTGCTAAAAAGGTGTTATAGAATTAAAGTCTAAGCTGGTGAAGTGCCATAGGTCTCCGCGTTTTTACGTAAATATTGACCTTTTATTTGGCAAAAAAAAATTAAATCCACGTTATTTCAATTAAAAGCTGGTGTTTCACTGAAAACCAATCAGTTGGGGCCACCCCTCGAGGTTGACTGCTTTGGCGCTGGCAACCTCGCCTAAAAAGCGGTCATCTAACGATGCATGAAGATTCGATATTTCGGAAAATTCAACTAAGACTTACCAGGGAAAGGATTTGTGAATTTCCATAAGAGACAGTTAAGAGGGCAATCGACTTACCTAGAAAAAAAAGAAAAAATACATTAAATAATGTCGCATTTTGTAAGGACTTTCAGATAAAGTACGCCAGTCTATAAACCCAAATCTAAAACTCCTCCAAATCTCAACTCTAAAAAATAAAATACATGCATGCATGTGAAATTCCATTGAAGTGAGCTCAAATGGACTCGAGAATCAGCTCAAGTGGATTCAAGTCAGCTCAAGTGGATTAAAGTCGGCTCAAGTGGATTCCAGTCGGCTCAAATTTAATTCCAGTCAGCTCAAATTTAATTTCATTCAGCTCCATGGAAGTCAGGTTTATCATGTCAGCTCTCAAGTTTGGTCATGGTTACTTAATTTTATGAAATAACATGAGTTAATATTATTTTACGACGACTATTAGCCTGTATTTATCCTAAATGTAGTTTATAAAACGTTTAAGTCCAACTCACTAAACTCAGGCTTACAGCTTACATAGCGTGACTTGTCATTAGCCAAACAGGCTGGCATCCCTTCTAAAAATGTTCACATAGTTTTCTTCGAAACATAACTTTCGGACCAAGTCATTTTAACGAAATACACTTTCGAAAAATACTGATTGCAATTAAGATAACTGCTGCTTTGTTTAAGTGGGGGAAAAGCTGCATTTTTCACAAAGATTTTAAGGAATTTTTCCTGGCAGGACTTTAACTGTTCCCATATCATGGGTGCCCAAATTAATGGCTCTACATGTACATATAAGCTTAGACGTTCACGTGCCCAGAACGTATAAAACTTATGGGAGAGATGGATTGTGGACATTAAGCGGGCGGGCGAAGTGGCCATTAGCCGCCAGAGGGCCTATTAGAGAAAATAACAAGCTGGCAACAATCAATAACAACAACAGCCAGCACTTTAAAGTAAATGGGAGGAAAATAGCTCCAACAGACATCGTCATCATCATCAGCAACCGAAAACGAGAGAAAAACCGAGAAGAAAGTGGAAAAGAAACGGTCGGTGAGGACTTAAGAAGAAAAGAATGTTATTGCCAAGAAAAGGTGTTGCCTTACCAAAGAGCCTTTAAATCAAGCAACTCAAAATATACTTAGCGCCTTGGAGAATGGGAGCCCTTGCCAACAATCTGATGACACGAGACACTTAAAACAATCTTTTTATAAAACATTCAAAGTCTTTTTCATATGATGGGAGATTGCATTCGCATATTCTTAGTTGTTCTAAGTCAGCCAATCCCATCGAATAGGGAACAGTACGGCATGGTAAGACTTCTTAGACTAACCATAAAGGTCTGACATCCCTATTAGCATGAGCTTATATGGCCAACAATTAGATTGGTTGGTTGTATGGGATTTTTAACGTTGGCCTATTGCTTACCATTAGAGAAATTGAAAAAAACAACTAGAAACCCAACTTCATGTATTCGTGTAAAGTAGGCAGCTATATGGCAAGTGATTAGCATGTTCTAATTCAGGCCGTCCTATTCATGGTTCATACCAAAATTTGCAACTCAATTTCCCTGACTTTCCCTAAGCAAATCAGGTTAATTTACCTGACTTATCACAAAAAAATGTCGCATTAATTAAAATTAACTTTACCTGCAACACTACAATTAACTACAGTTCTTGGATTTTTCTGTCAGGATGACTAGCCAAATCTTCAATTTAATTTCTCCGACTTTTCCAGGTTTTCCTGACACCTTTTGGAAAATTTCCAGCCAGTTTTAAGAAACCATTTTTACAGTTTTGATCCAAGAAAATATACCACATGGCGGAAACTTTAGAAATTATAGATCTGATCACGAACTGATGGAATCAGTCCACAATTTCGTGTTAATAATTAAAAGACTTCGGTAGGCGAAATCTGTGAAAAAATACAATAAATACTGGATTTTTAGTGTATTAATATTAATAACGGTGTGAACACTAGTGGTTGAAACCAGTAATTTCAAACCATGCATTTTATATGACGGAAACGCAGTAGGCGGAATTGTTTTTAACAAGTTTTAGAAAAAGTAGAACACAAATACAGCTTTTCTAATGCTTTTCATGGGATACTTATACGAATCAAAATAGTTGGGCCACAACAAATTTCCAGACATTATGAATTTTCCTGACTTCCCTGACTTAACGGTCAAAATGTCAACATTTCCTTGACTTTCCCTGACCACATTTCATTTCCCTGCCTTTCCCTGACAAGACTTGCAGAAAGGACAGCAATTGAAAAATGCGAAAAATGAAAAATAGTACGTGACACGTAAAACTTGCACAACGGTATATATTGAAGGATCAACCATTAGAACAATTGATAAATCTAAAAATGTAACTATAGCACGTACAGTAGTTAGCACGTTCTAAGTCAGCCAATCAAACCATTGAAAAGTCTGGCATGGAATAAGACTTAATAGAACGGTCTGACTGCTTAGTAGCATGGAAGTATGGAATGGTCAGCCATTGCAGAAATTAAACTAAGCATATAGCACGTGAATAGCATGACGTGGTAGAAGATTGATGTTTCTGACACTGCTTTACCATGTTAAGTTCTAAAAACGTTCTGGAATCACTAAAAAGCTTCCATGATAGAATGGTCAACTCGAAAAAAGACTATAATGATGGTCATTCCAATACGGTTTTACCGTAGAGCAAATGACCTCATACCAAATAAATATAACTTTATATGAAATTTACAGTGCTAATTTATCATCAAGTTAAGTTTCCATATGCAAACTCGAACATTTCATGTAATAAATCTTAATTTTAAGTTTCTGACAGAAAGCCATATAAATCCATAAACTTAAACAACAAAATATGATTTATGCATTGTTTGTACGCGAGTCTGCATAAAATAGAAAAGGAATTTCAGTTCCATCTGCTTTCGAAAATGCATTCCGAATAATTTTATGCATGAGCCTGTCATCAGTGTAATTTAGATATGCATTTTATACTACACCATGCACTATAACTAATATGCAAAACCTATGCAACATAACTTCTCAACAATGCAAGACATCATCTAGAGAAGACAAATGGCAGAATCCAAACAATGCCATTTTCCCTAAATATCAGCACTTGCATAGCGACTTTGATATAAATGTACATGTAAGATACTAATCCGTGTTTCACGCAGTTCGGTGCAGAGGAACAACTTAAAAGTTTATTCCTTTTGTTAAAAATATCCAAATGCATTTAGTTTATGACAATGGAAATAACGTAAGGAAATCTGTAGCTTTATACCAACTTTCATCCACCACATTTGACATTTCCCAAATTCAACCTACTGTATTTCACTAACTTTTATCCAACACTTGACATTTCCCAAAAAACAATTCCGCCAACTGTTGACCAACACTGACATTTCCCAAACAACATACTTTACCAACCTACCAACACTTTTGACATTTCCCCAAATGATCAAATTCCATCCAATTGTGTTGACATTTCTCAAACAATCTTGGTATTCCAACAATCAAACACTTGACATATCCATAAGACAATCTTTTTCACCAACTTATCCACCACTATTGAAATTTCCCAAACACAACCCATTTTACCATCCAACACTTTTGACGTTTCCCAAACACGATATTTTAACATTTTCCAAGCTCAACTGATTTCACCAAGTTATATCCAAAAACGACATTTCCAAACACAACCAATTACACCAACATTCTTCAAACAATTTTTGACATTTCCCAAACAACCAATTTTATCAAGTTTTACTAAACAAGTCTGACATTACCCAAACACAATCTATATAATCACCTTTTATCCAACACTTGACATTTTCCAACAACCTATTTCACCAGCCAACCAACACTTTTCATTTCCCAAACAACCTATTCTGCATATTGCACCAACTTTATCCAATATTTGTCATATTCCAAACACAAACTATTTTAACAACTTTTATCCAACACTTTCGACCTTGCCCAAACAACCTATACTGCATATTGCACCAACTTTATCCAATATTTGTCATATTCCAAACACAAACTATTTTAAAAACTTTTATCCAACACTTTCCACATTGCCCAAAAAATCTATTTCACCAACTTTCATCCAACAATTTGACATTTCCCAAGCTCGACCTATTTCACCAACCAACATTTTTGACATGTCCCAAACCCATCCTACATCACCAATCATCATTGTTGACTTTCCCAAACCCAACCTACATGTATATTTCACCATTCAACACGTTTGACAGTTCCCAAACACAACCTATTTTTTGTTATCGCCATTACTCATGTACATACTGTATTTCTGATTATCTACATGTATATGTGCAATTTTAATTGCAGGGCACATCGACTGGTCACTCAAGTGGCCACTACGAGCGTTATTTGTGGCGCTGATTGCACTCGTGTTCAATCGCTGTTTATTGTTGGGGCGTTTTTCGGAAATTGCTTAGGAATTGGCCGCCCCAAATCGCCAATTAGGAGCAGTCCTTGGATTCCATAATGCACATCGGCGTCTGGTAATGCGGCCAAACAAGCACTACACAATGTCATGATATTGCTGCATGGCAAAATCGATAGGAAAAACTTTTGTTCGCTTTGGTGAACAAAAATCCATTTTCAGAGGTGGGCAGGTGCGCCACTGCGACAGGTAATCGATAACGCCAGCTTTTTCTGGCGCAATTCGGGCCAATTATTCATGCCCAAATCAGCCACCAGAGGGCCCGTCATCTGGGGAAAAGGGTTAAGTTGCATAAATATTAATGTGGAGATTTTGTGACTCTGGTTAATGCCCAGTATATCTCCACAGACAGGTAAGGTTAACAGAAATGTTACATAAAATGCGTCCTTAAAATGAGGTCATTAAATGCCGTTTTAAAGTTGGTCTTTTTTTTAAAAAAAAATGGAACACCATGACGTTATATACAACTGTATATGTTGTTCCATTAAGTTCCACAATTTCATCGTTTCAACAACTTCCTAACACGATGTTTTTCTATCCAAGACTCCATTTTAGAAATGTTACATTCAAATGACTTGTTTTAAAAAATGATCTTTTTCGAAAAAAAAGTGACAATAATATGGCGTCCTATACATTTGTTCCAATTCGTTCCAAACATTGTTTTTTTGGATATATACCTTTCCAATCACGTAATTTTTTGATCCACAAAAGAAGCCCATTAAGTAAAAAAAGGGAAGGATCATAAATTGACGTCATTAAAGGTTTTAAACATGGTATTTATTTTTTGAAACAGCAACATTAACACTATATATGCTACACACATCTTGTTCCATTAAGTTGCAAAATTTCGTCCTTTTCTGTACAACCCAAATAGACGTCATTTTAGATAAAAATGACATTCAAATTACGTGTTTAAAAGATGGTCTTTTTTAGAAGAAAATATTACGTTAACATTGCGTTCTCGGACATCTTTTTTCCACTACGTTCGAAACAAGACTTAAACATTACATCCATTTTGGACGTAATTCCAAATACACGGGCGTCAGTTGTCGACCAAAAAGACCTATCTATAAAAAAATCTTAAAATGACGTCCTTAAATTACGTGTTTTTCGACCCATTTATGGGTCAATGTGCTACCATGATATTTGCATCAAAACGATAATCCCATTAAAATTACCATGTTAAACCTTCCAATAGAATTTGAGCATTTTTGAAAATAATATACTGTATTTGTAAGTTATTCTCATGTCTGTAAGGGTTTCTGAACTATCATGTGTGCTGTCATCAAAAGTCGATGTTCCATTTCGAATAACATGTTGTGCCACACAGCCTTGATCGTTAAGGTTGTGTCAGCCTGAGGTTGCGATCCAATATGGCATCTGACATTGGAACATCGTCAAATGAAAGATGGTCTGTTCAGTTTCTTTTTTGATGGAAAAATGAAGATGAAAAAACGAAAAATGAAGATGAAAAAACGGCAGAACAGCCGAAGAAATATGAACTACCAAACACAGGGGAAACCGTTCCCAGATTATGTTGGGATGGTGCCGGATACCCATTTATGTATTTTCACCAGAATATTGGCACGATGAAATCGAATCCTCCCTCGAAATCCCAGAAAGTCAAACGAAATAAAACACGAAAGTAAAGTTATTAGCAGCGAGGCACTTCCATAATGGATTCCAGAATGGTGGATAAAATTTCCGTCTTTAAAGCTTCATTTTTGGGTGAAAGTTTATGTTACAAGGAGCTGAAAATGCGCCTTGGCAGCTCAGGTCAAGATTAGTTAAAAGTACCAGCTGCTTCCGACCATATCGCCGTAATCGGAAATTGAAGCTGACCAGTGTATTCAAAATTGATTCCAAAAGAGTTTTGTGATGGCCTCACCGTGTATTTTCTAAAAGTTTAAAAGCACTTTTCGTTCACACCCCATGCAGCCTAATCGAAACGGGCTTTTAAGAGGCAACAAGTGCTTCTGAAGTGGTAAACCGTCTTCATTAGCAGCTAGCATGTGCACCACTGAAGACTTCTTGTCGCCATATTGGTTAGCCCAAACAACACTATCAAGTTTCCATAACATTGCTTATGCCAAATGATATCGCGATCAGTGGTTAAATGGCTGAAAGCTGGACCACGTGTTGCCCCTTTTTCAGCTGGCAGCTCCTGTGAGGGTACTTTTAAACCCCATATTGTTTCGGCTAAAGGAAACCACGAAACTTGGTAAAACTTCCCAGGCTCCATTCATTGGTAGAGGTTTAAGCTACTTCTAGTCGCCATATTGTTTGTACTAAACCAGACCACGAAATTTGATCACAATTTCCAGGGCCCATTCAGTGGTAAACTTGGTGAAGGCGAACTGGAAGGTCATCTCTGAAGGTAATTATAGTCGCCATATTGGTTAGACGAAAACAAAATTAGATAAAACAATGTTCAATTTACTGGGCACTGAAAGTGACACTGAAACCAAACACTGAAACCCTGAAACCAAGCGACTGGCACACTATAGTTTAACACCTATTTAGCCCTTGATTTAGCCATACGTTTCTGATTATCTTGATGTAAAACTTTAGTTAATATGTCAAGGAACTTGACGTTTAACCCTTAAATTTCTTTTCCTTTTTTTGGAATATAGTATATTATTATTACTCAACTCTTAAAAGCCCTTCGATTGCACAAAAACCACAACAGAATCAACAAACCGTCTTCAGGTACTTCTGGTCGCCATATTGGTTGTAAGAAAACTACTTCGAAAGAAGCTAACCTCACCAGCAGTGGGCACTTCTGGTCGCCATATTGGTTGAAAAGAAAATTGGCTTGAAATAAACGTTCATAATGCGTTATTCGAGAGAATCGAATAGGTGTTAAAACGAAATGCATTACCAGACACGCGTACGTTTCAAATATTAGTTTCAAAAAGTCAAAAATTCATTTTTCAACGTACGTTACAATTGCCAATAAACACGCTAAGGAAACCACACTAACCCACCAGCTTTTAGTACAATCATTTGTTCCACGAAATTAACATGTTTACCAAAATCAACATGTCAGGACGGATATAAGGCGGTGAAAATGACTGAAGATATGCATTACAGTATTACACACAGAAAGGTTTTCAAACCTTTAAAATTCAAAACCGTCACAAGCAGTCCATGGGTACTATATTGGGTGGAACAAATACAAATTACACAAAACCAGGGAAACTTCCAAGTGGTTTAAGAGCACTACTAACGCCCTACTCAGGCGTCAAGTGGTCCATCACCCCTGCCTACTTTAATAATATTCCATTTCAATTTTTATCGGCACGGAAGGGCCATAATTGGCCCCAGTCGTGGCTTGGACCATCAATTTCCCGCGTCCGAAGTGCAGACGACATAAACACCGAGTTAGCACATGTGGCGCACTTGGCCAAATGGCCTTTTCTTATCGCCAACTGCCATACCCTTGTGGGCATAAAGATAAGGAGAAAAGAAGCGAAAATCCATTTGGGGACGGACACTTCTCCCAGCCAGATCGGCCACATTGCCGCTGGAGAACAGTCTGAAGATAGGACGTAAGACTTAGATGGCCAAAAAGGGGGCTCCACCCAAACATTCCAACAGCGCCACCGCCAATTAGTGCTGGGGATGTGCCCTGCCCGAAGCGCCATTAGCGGGAGAAGCGCCAATTAAAAGGCGCAATCAGCCGCCATCTTGTGCATGGAACGTACAGCTGAGGAGATAAAGAGGTTAATCTGAAAAAGAACTTGTTCAATAACAGGTTAATTGTCTACTGGATGTGGTAACGCAAATTTCATGACTTTTCCATGACTGCAACATTTTTTCCATGTCTATTTTAAAATACGAGGCCGTTCACGTTTTATGTCACTATTAACGGGAAGTTCCCCTCCCACCCCTGCCATGATAAAAAATTGAAAAATTGTATACATAATATCTCTGCGAATAATGAATA
>JAQGAF010002537.1:0-21883 GCA_034687865.1 Kryphioiulus occultus
AGAGGAATAATTTGTCTAAAAAACACATTTTTCCGATATTAAATCGGATATTTGGTTTCTGAGAAAACCACATTTTAATCGATTCTTGCAGGTGGCCCGAATTTTTTGCTCGTAAGTGTGTATATATATGAAACGGGTATATATCAAAATATATATATATATATACATTATATCAAGTCTACATGTCTGTAGTATGTACAAGAACATATCTGTCCTAGCTGTCGCAATTTATCCCGTTATTTTTTTTTAGTTTTTTCGGGGGTTTTGTATTAACATAGCCTTGTTTAACCTAACAATTCAATGTCTAATTTACCTGTAAGCTGCCCGAACCTCCAGGCAATCACTGCACGCTTACGAGCCTTTAGGAGAAGTGTTTGTTTTCTTCAAGCTTCACAAATTAAATTTATCCCCAGTGTGCAAAAAATGTAGGATGAAAATGCAGTGAATGAAAATCTTACAACAACTGAACACAAAATAAAGTTCCAATGATAAAAATACCAAGTTTTTTTCAAAAACGACTTTTTGTGGCATAGTATGAATTGTTTGGAAATTATGGGGGTGATAAATCAAATGCCTTTAACGCTGGAGAAAGCAACGTTTTATAAAAATAAGTTCGAGTGATCAATGCTTGACCATTGTATACATGCACTGTACATGTAAGCTGCATTAAATTAATCCCTATCTTTGAACATTTCCATTTTATGACAAGTGGTTTATTAAATAATTATCAGTGATTTCAGACAAATAGCCTTTTCTAACAGACTATACCTGTATATCCAAACGACAGATGATCATGATTGCGTCATGATGACAATGAAGTCTATTTTAAAAATGCAGGAAATACTCATGTTTCATAAAAATGGTCTGTTCATCGCTGATGTATGGAACTCAGCGTCAATAACAACATTATTTTCCGTTTGCTCCTGCTGCCTGTCGCTCCATATTTCCTCGCGCACTACAATGCGTTTCAATCACCCAATGTCTGCTATAAAGTGCCCTGCAGTGAAAGTGTTTCCAGTCAATTATATTATAAACTCGCCTACCCCCTCCTCCTCACACAAACAATGGAATAAGCACTGCTTGATGCGGCATCGTGGTGCCACTATTCGATTTCTTACGAAGTTTAGTTTCGAATTGTTAAAGCGTCGCAAACTCGTCATTTAACTATTAAAGGTCTAGCCGTAATGTGGTGGAATTATGCCCTGACCGACAAAAAAACAAGGAAAACTGTAGGATGAAAATGGATAAAAATATGATTTTTTAGTTCCAACAGTACATTTTGAGGAATTGTATTAAATGTTAGAAAATTATGGGGATATGCTGAACCTAATGCCTTCCTTAATCGTTAAAATTGTGAAACACCACTTTATACCCATAATACTCTCGAGTGATCATTGTTTGTTCATACATTGTAATGTACTGTAAGATGGAAACAAAGTTACTATTTTTGTGTACAGATAGATACATGTAGTTATGATATCCCCAAAAATCGGCCACGACCGATCCCTGTAATTTCCTGTATTGGACTTAATTAAAATACATTATATACTGGTATAAGGTGTGGGTGTATTGATCCCCCACACCACACTCGGCACCCCTGGTACTGCTTGTGGGGTAACTAAAAGAATAGAATAGAATAAAAAGGCAAGGTAAAGCTAAAATCGCATGATTTCAATTGCCATTATGAGTTGTTTTTAAGTTGACTTATTGTCCTTTAAAAAGAGCAAAATTTCAAAAATGCTTGAGAGTTGAGCCTATCGAGTGTAAGACGCAATAAGAATGAAATACAGGGCGCACCATAACATAATGAATGTATTAAGGCTTATGTCAAAATGATTCATAATGTTTAAAGAGGCACTTTCTCATTGCTAACATTATACATGTATGATTAGTGTTTACTAACAACTTAAGTCATTTTCCCTAAAGCTTCGTATACAAAGTTTTGTCTGTGCAATACTGCGAATGCTTTTAAGGTAAGGAAATGAAGACACACTGGGTCATTAAAGATCACATTTAGATAAAATAAATTACGTGGCCTTAGAATGACATTTTTTTCCTAAACATTCTCAGCTTTTAAGGGCGCAAAAACGTCTGTTATGCTCCCAAACAAATTAATTTGGGAAGTTAACAAAATAGGTTCCCCCAGTACATAATGGATGATACTTCAATATTTCATTTAAGTGTGAAGTATTGAGTGCCGGCTTTTACTACGGTATACATGATATCAATTCATAAATGCGGAACGAAAACCCTCTTAACCAGACATGACTTTTTGTCAATGTAGTGATCACATTTAGGAAGAATTGCCCATTTCATTTTGTTGAGTATATTTTACGAAAAAAAAAATAACTGCTGATAATTGCCGACTGCTTACAAGTAGGTATAAAATTCAGTCCTGCACTAAGCAAGCCAGATAAATCGCTCCGATTAATTTCCCAAAGTGCATGCATCATCTACAGTAGATGCCAAAGCAAATACCGGTATCTCTCTTTCACTATTTAAGAGAGCTGCATTTAAATCTGTTTATGGATATGATCCGAACACCAGTATAGGAAAAACTCATTTTCTGCCATTAAAAACCAGTCGTATCTGCCAACACTGGCTGTTCAGGTTCTCATTCATGCAAAACGGACCTAAAATCTGCATCGCCACTTCCAGAAGTGCAACTTTGCAGGGAGTAAGTGTTATTTGAACAGGGCCCAATTGGGAGTACGGTAAATACAAATTCAAATAAAGAGCTCCCTCTGCAAATGTTATTTCCACGAGTAATTGTAGACGCTGTAGTGCTTGAATCTACTTTAATTTACACCTCGTAAAAAATAAGCAAACGCAAGGTTACCGAGGAAATGGGAAACGAGAAATGGTGGCTTGTATAAATAACTGTGCATAAGAAAGGCATGGAATGAAGAGGAAGTGAGCCACATCCAACTAGGATGTAGTTTCCATCGATCCTGCCAGCTCTCAATGTTTTATTCGTCCTTGCCACTTTCCTATTACACTTAATGTTTTTTTATTTCGTTCAATGGATCCACTTTTTATACTCCGCAGTATAATTTCTGCGAGGTATAAGCATGACAATTGTGTTTTATTTCCTCCCTCGATTTATTCGCTCTGAAATAAATGTTTCTTTGTAAAGCACTAAGAAAAGATGATAAGAACAGCTGCCGCTACATGATGAATGGCGCTAAGATTGTGCAGCACCATGCGCAGAAAAATAATGCCTCGCAATAAGACTTATGGAGAGCGATATATGAAACTTAGGTAATTTTCACTTTGTCATCGCATCGTAAGCGCATACATTTCTTTTTCAATAAATAATAATTACAGCGCTCATGCGTGAACCCAGCAAAGCACAGACAAACATCAGACTTGTAATTCATATCAGCTCTTCCGTATTTGATATACGATTTAATTTTAAGGGGGGGGGGAGGTAGATGAATTATGATATTTCCATCATATTTAATCAAACCATTGAAATGGTCCCTTCCTGATCTTATATTTTACAGCACTTCTGCTTTTATCATATATTCGGTTATCGCCAAGATTATTTTTACACTAATAACTTAATAACTCACGAAGCAGTTGTTGTATAAATAAGTAGATAAAGCACGTATCAAGAATCATCTACAGAATCATTGTGCAAATTTTTAGTATCGATTCTGCTAGTTTGAAAATGTATTGTCATCTGCTCATAGCAGTTATTCTACAGGGTGGGCCAATGAAATGAAAATATTTAAAAGGTCAAAATAAAAAAAACAAAACCTTTGTATAATTATTTTTAACTTTATCACATTGAACAATATTACATGCACAAGGTATATGCCATTTACGATCACCTTATTTCTATGGATCGTGATCAAAATTGATTTATCCCAGTTATTTCAAGATTGAACCGAAATCTCAATTCAATTTTATAACTTATAGCATACTGCTGTACCAATTACCTTATAACTAGTAGACAAATACGAATCAAAATTAATTTTGAGGAAAGTACTGCTATTAAATTAGTTTTGAGGAATAATAGTATCAAATACGTTATAAGGGAAAATCGTTCTTAAGCAAAGTCTCCGTTCGATCTTCTGATACCAGCAAATATAATTCTTCATTGAAGTGAATGGAAATTTAAATTCGATCTTGGAATACCTGATATAAATCAGTTTTTGATCCCCATCCTTAGTAATAAGGTAATTCGCAAATGGCATATCATGTTTCATCAATGTGATGTAGTTAAAATAATTGTACAAATATTTAATCTGCTGAAAACTGGTTTCAACAGAATATTCAGTCGCTTTCATCTAGGAGTGACATACAGCAAATCTCCTATGCTTCAACTAACGGTTCCATAAAATTTTATTTTATTTTTCTTGTAACATTGTCTTGCTGCATGTTTTACGCCTGTTTCCTCAAAATATAAAATGCCCCTTAGAGCTTGCCACGAAATATATTTACAACGCTCGTAGCAGTACATTCCCCGTTCAATAAACAAATTGAGCAGTTTGTTTCAGCTATATGCCTATAGGGCATCATTTTTAGTTTCGGTTTACAATTTCTTGCCACAAAAGTACGACTATTAAATTAGAAAAGAAACTTGGGAGTCGCAAAGTGCATTTGTGTCATGCATGAAATAACCTGATTCATGCAAGCGCGCAAGAAATATGTACTATTAAAATGATTAAGCTAAAACGACACCATGTGGAAAAATAAATTCTTGCACACAGGTCCAGTTAAAACTGCTGTCAACTATTATCGTTTTTCAAGTTGAGACTACAATAGCATGGCTGTTGGATTCCTAATACTGACCATATCTGCAACGCGGTTCTTTGAATTCATAAAATTACTGGACTTGACTGCTATGACCTGCTTTCCAGAAAATAGATAACAGAAATTGAAAAATACGAACTAAAGCCCAACGACTGCAAATGTACATGTACGCTAACAATGTACATTACATTAGTATACTGCAGTGTACTTTAAAGTCAGAAGACGCTAACTGCAGGTCCCCAAAATGAAATGCACACGACGTACATGTACATATACAGTAGATACGAGAGAATTTTTAAGTGTTCCTGTTCAGTTTGAGTGGATTTGGAAAATCATAATGTGGTGGTGATTTAATACCCAAATTCATATTATACCGCAAATGCATTTGGTAATATTTTCTGTCATTATTATATTTTGCCATTTATATCAATATGACGAAGCTTATGAGATAATTAGCGGTAAACCGTAGTGCTTACGGTCATACCATTATATTTGCTGTCAATATAAATTCCGTAACGTACATGTTGATTTTATCAAAGGGCAGATGTTATGGAATGCTTTCAAACATTGTAGTTAATGAAACATAATTACGAGATTATCCCTATCCAAAATTTCTGACTGCATCGAAATTTAGGATACTATGCAATATCTCATGCTTCAAATGTGCACTATATGTCAACTCTACTCATCGAGAGTTGAATTACACCTGCCCTAGCTGTCGCAATTAATCATTTTTATTTAACTTATTTTTGGTTGGATTGCTTTATTTAGCTGCCCCTATCGCTAGGCAATCACTGCCAGCATACGAACTGTTAGGAGAAGCGCATTTTCACAATATGTACACTATACAGTGTAGTACAGCCGAAATTATAAGGTCATCATATTGCATTACATAATAGAACACTTTTATAGGGCAATAGGGGTAAATGTGGCGTGAAACAAATGTATCAATTAATTAAAACTGCAAGCCATAAAATAATAAATCTATTCAATACAAATACCGATGTAAAACCATACATTTTTACATTAAATAATTCCGTTCATACATATCTTTCAGAATAATGACTTACATGTATTTGAAAGATATAAACAGCATAAAATAATACATTTTTGGAAACATTGCAATATTTAGTGTTTTCAGGATAATTTTGTCAAAACTCCGCTGCACAATTTCAAAATCAGTTTCGATAAGGAATCCTGAATTTCATTTTACCTTGTCGACCTCATATTCAAGGAACTTGAGTACGTTCACTGATATCAAAAACTCATTTGCTATCCTCAACCCTTTAAGGGAATCCGAAGAACGAAATCGAAACAACCTTCTCACCATGCAGACAAAAGTAAACTATTTAAACATTGAGTATTTTGTTATTTTATGAAAGACTGGGCTATCCTTTGTGAAACTATTCGTAATATTAAATGCGAAGGCGTGTACAATCCCGTTTGTTATGTTGTTTATGACCTTTCTATGGAGCGTCTTGCTCCTCACCAGTACAAAGGGAAAAAAGCTTCTCTTGGGAATTTCCCCTTCAAGCGTTTTAGTCTGACTCTTGCATTATTGTTGATGTTTACTTTTAAAATGCTTCCAGATAAGTGCTTCAAATGCCGCTATCGGGATAGGAATGATCATGAAACAGGGGTTTCGTACAGAGTCATCTGGCGACTACTTGCCCCAGTTTCAAACAACAGACACTTATTGTATTTTCTGTTTAGGTTCACTAACTTCTTGTTGGTAGGATTGGTATGCAGGTTCACTAGCCTCACTAGCATGTAAATATTGCCTATATCAGAAATTCCTAACAGCAAAAGTTAGATAGTCGAAACCATTAGGAAATAAGGTTGTGGAGGATCCGGTGGTGATGTTAA
The DNA here is from genome assembly GCA_034687865.1 of Kryphioiulus occultus. NCBI lineage: Eukaryota > Metazoa > Arthropoda > Diplopoda > Julida > Julidae > Kryphioiulus > Kryphioiulus occultus. The sequence continues at coordinate 6,628 of JAQGAF010002537.1, forward strand.
GGCAGCACTTTTAAAGAAAATTGCAATTAAAAATGTATCAAGGCGCTGGATTGTAGTGCAACACCAATAAAGCGGCAAACAGTACGTACATTGTGGTGTGAGCGGAAACTTCATTACAGGGGCAACATGGGTCTAGAACACGGCATTTACTAGTTTTTGAAAACGAAATTCCCTGAGTTTTCCAGGGCCATGTTCTAATTTTTTTCAGGTTAAAACATTATATTGTAATTCCCCAATTCTGTTAAAGGAAACACCGCAGGCGAAATTTTTCGAAAAACTAGATCTCAAATGGAAGATTTTTTTAATCAACTTTACCAAACAAACATATTCCAATGATAGATTTTATAACATGTCTTTGAAAATCTACCAGAAATAATGGATTATGGGTATAATTTCCATGAATTTTTTTTGGAAGTACTGTAATAATAATGAAAGAAATGTTTGAGGGATTTTTAATGAGGGATAATTAAAAATTACCAGAAATACCGGATTTTCAGAAATATTAATAAAAAGGCAACCCTGAAGGCAACATTAATTTCTTTTAAAACTCAATCACCAATAATGCATAAAGTAAGATGAATCACAAAATTAATCTAAAATGCTGAATTTAAGGGGAATGGTAAAATTGATTCTCAGAATTATAACGAACAAACACTAAATACAATTTTGATGCTGGCCAGTTCCAGATTTAAATTTTCCAAGTTTTCCAGGTTGAATATAAAATTCCCTGATGTTTCCAGGTTTTCCAGGTTTACTAGGATATGCGTACATCTACATGTATATAACTAAGGTAGAACCTTTCAATGGCAAAATTGTGAAAGTAGCAATTTTCCAGCCATTTTTTAATAAGTAAGTTTAAACAGTATTCATTGTCCACGTCAAGTTACTTTCTTGTCATTCAATGATTCTCATTATTTCTCCAGTCATTTTAGTCAGTCTAGGACACAACTACCATTATTCAACGCTATCATTGCCCTGTATCTTCACATCCCCAACGATATACTTGTCTTTTTTGAAAATCGCGATTTCAATTTACGGTTTCAAGTTTGCAGAATCATTATCCTCCGTCATATCATCTTGTCACTTTGATGCCATGCTAATCCATAAGTTAGGCATTTTCTGCACATTATATCGAACATGACAAGCGATTTTTCACAAATAATGATATAATATGCAATAACTGAGTAGATTTTGAAATGTTGTGTAATAAATTACCTATTCATGGCTGCCCTTTTTAGTAGCTGTCATGGAAGACGTGTAAGACATAATTAAGTTTCATGATTGAAACTGTCAATCCAATCAGGATCTCGTTGAATTTATTTTAAAATAACTCTCCATAGTAAATAACGATGTTTGAAAACGATTTCGGGTAATCTGGAATTTTGTGGATTCTCTGATTAAAAAATTCGTATACATTATTGTCTTCAAAACGTCTCATTTTGCAGACACAACTTGTTCGACACTGCAGATAGCGCTGAACGGAAAAGTCATTTTGATTACCTAAAATCTTTATGCGGTTTCCATACTCCTCAAATGACAACACTTGCCAATAATGTAAACAATGCGCCGAAAATCCGATATTGTATCAATTAGTATGCATCTAGTGGCGCGACTGTTCTCAATTTGCAAAACCTAATTACGCTGTATATTCTTAGAAGCTTGAAGTTAATTATATATGGCAATTTTCCAAAAATAACTTAATTCCGCACACGATAGCTCTCTATATATCGCCAAAATGATGGGAAGGCATAATATACTACATTTTCCCTTCATCAATCAATAATATCGTTTTTAGTGCAGACACGAAGTTGTTCCACGTGACGTGATTTATTAAACGTAATTTGAAAACGGTCCTCGTTAGCAAGGCACAAGGAATATTATTCAGCTAAGATGAAATTAAGGCCCTTGTGTAAATTTGCCGTTTATTATACTCTCAAAATGCTCCAGCGCTCAAACGAGAATAATATTGTGAAATGCGAGCTGTAATTAAAAGCTGCGTGCACTCAGGTATAAATCTTATATAATGATTTAATTATGCAGCTAATGTAGTCTAAATGACGAAATGAAGAAAAAAGGCAAAGATTAGAAAAGAGAAAAAAGCAGTTTGCAAGATGGACTGAATTAATATGTTTGCTTGTCATAAGCTCATTAAGAAGACGTAGAAGCAGGGGTCAAATGTTTTAATTACCACCAGGCTAGAAAATATGCATGGATGTAATCTGTATGATCGAGGCTGCACCTGAACATAGGGCATATCAATAAATATTGTAAGATACGTCAATATCGTTATTACCTGCTATGGAAGTAAAAGCCACATCAATAATAAGTATAGAAATTTTCATCCACTAATTGTTATATTTTAAGCGTGCCATCATTTCGCTGCGTCTACGACTAAAAATTAATTGATATTCAGGGTGAGACAGACACAATTAGACGTTTTAAATTTAGCGCTGCTTCAACATTAGCAGTTACAGATCAGGATTTTGGACAGATAGAAAACATTCACCAACATGCAAGAGGGATTCCTAGCATTTAATTGATGTAGTGAAATTAGTGCATTAGAAGTTCTAGGACCCTACTTTTTTTGGAAAATGCTATAGAAATCAAGTCTGTTGCAATAACGTTGGATCAGAGTGTTGAAGAGCTAATTAGACGATTTGCAACGTCTAATTAAATATTATTAAATTATTTTATGTTTTATTTAACTAAATATTATTTATTGAATTACTTCAATAATTATTATTTATTAGTTATTGATTATTCAATTAATGCACTTATTATTAGGGATTCATCAAATGTATGGAAATTCTAAAATTACATTAATTATGTTAAATTTAATGACAATTATAAATCATTGATTGTTTCTGCCTCACCCTGTATAAGTGATTATCTAGGCGAATGTTAATTGAGTAATTATGCTCGAAAAATATTTTTCAAACTTTCAATATCTTTGCAAGACACAATGGGAGGTTCTTTAAACTAATTTGGCAACATTTTAACAATAAATTAACGTTTGTTCGAGCACAATTTATGCCCAATAGGTAATAAGTTATCTTTTAGAGACTTTCAGGACTGGACCATGTGGCGATGCAGAACAGTATCGAAAATAACGACTTCGTGAACCAAGTGTTCTTATGTGTGAGTTATTACATGTATATGGAAGACTATTTATGTACCCATGTTCTCTCACACGTTGCCTAAAAGTCGACCAAAGCTAACAGGCCGAAATTGATAGTAGTTTGGGTACCTACATGAATGCTGGAGATCAAAACAACCGTAGAAAGTCGAAAGTTACGTGTCATTTAACGCTAAAATAGCGCGAATATAAAAACCTCTCATGCATATAAGATTAGAAGTCAGAATCTTATTGAAGGCAGGAGTGGCGTGGAAAGGCGCAGGAAAATACGAATTTTAAGTACGGCATAATCAATGTTCATTTCATTATATTTTAAGTGTAAGATTGACTCGGTTTAGGAAAACATTCCATCACTGCTTATATCGTCGGATTATATTTATTCCAAACCAATATAACCATTAGCGGTTGCTCTGATATTTCAGCAACGCACTTAGTACACGCACATTTATATTGGCTGTACTGCATTTCATAATACGAACAAAATCAATATTTTATACTTGTATTCCCTTGCTAGGCTTATTTTCCACATGCACCAAAATCTAAATATAATCTAAAACGTATTTCTGCAGCATGACAATGAGGGCAAAGTAAAAAAGCATCAAAAAACACTCAGCGCGAGTATCTGCTGAATATTAATATGTGGAAAGTTGTACATTAAAAAATACCACCTCCTCCTCCACGTTTTCTCTTGTTGAAACCCAGCGTGGTGGAATGAAATGATAATTGTTGCTAAAATGCATCCTGCTTGGTTTCCATCTTCCCTTTTTCGATTTTAATTTATGAACAATTACACTACTCATAGAATGTTGTACTGTAAAAGAAGTCCTTCGTTGTTTTGCCAGCCATTTAATCGCAGGAAAACGGGGTATAATAACACTGCTTTTCATTTTGTATTAATCTATCTTATAAGCAAACTCACATAGACCGTGTACATATTGTATACACATGATTAATAAGGAATGTGTTTGACAATTTAATTAACAAAAAAGACGCTGAGGCCCAAAGGCTTCATTAAACAATGCAAAATTTATTACCTTGATATTAATACAGTACATGTTGCAGCAATCGCTAACGTTATTAGGTATACATTTTATAAATGAACGCTATAAGTTCCTCTTAAAGACTGCTGAAACTACAGCTACGGTAAATGAAATTTATCACCAGCGACAAAAAATTAAATCCGACGTTTAGCCGAATAATGAACTTAACGTGTACGTCAGTTAAAAAAAAATTCCGTCCTGAATAATTTGCGAATTTTGGTGAACCATCGATAACATTAAGGGGATATACCCTATAGAATCTAGAGTCTACCGGTAGACGTTAACTCAGAGCGATGACATCATTATTCTGAATGCGACCGAGCCTATTGGAATTATTCATTGACTGTCATTGGATGTGCAGATGTCGATATGTTTACTCTATAAATAAATATTACATTGATTAATGGTCGAATGCCAGTGTGAACATTGAAGCCAGGTGTCAATTAACTTAAACATGACATTAAGCTAATTGCTTATCGATTAATAAGCAATGTTTAATTGCGACGAAATTATAGCATGCATACATGTAGACCATGTCTCATAGGACTTAAAGGTTTGAGCAACAAGTTGCAAATATTTAAACAGTATTAACAGGTCGTTTTTAATGTTTAATTTATTAATGAACAATTACAATCATTTACTTTCCGTCTTTACTTTTACATAAAGCTCAATAAGGTGTTTTTTTCGAGTTTTTCAATGTTTTTTCAAGTTCAACCAAGTTATTTCATGTTCAATAAAGTTTTTTCAATTTTTTTAAATTTAATACTTACTTGTATTAACATGTCATTTTTCCTGTTCAATAAGATTTTTTTCGAATTTTTTTTAAAGTGTTTTTAAGTCCAATAAGGGTTTTTATATTTTTTAATTTAATTCTTAACCGTATTAACAGGTCGTTTCAATGGTTGATTGAACCCTTACTTTCATGTAAAGCTCAAAGGTGTTTCAATTTCAATAAGGTTTTTCAAGGTTTTTAAATAAAAATTCTTAAATTAAAGAGTTCGCCATTAACTTCAGTTGCCGAATTGATGCAATTTGATGTAAGTCAATAGTAGATAAAATTCAAAATATCACAGTGCAACAGGAGTGTGGTATGCTATATACAGTAAACATTCAACAATAAGCCTACATTATATGGCATCCTAATCACACGAACAGATCTAATAATTGCCAAAACGGGAGCAATTAAAAGCTACAGCACAGTGAAGTATGCATGGGGGTCAGCTCATGGAACCAGCCAGGGCACGTTGTTGGTACGATTAATAATTTAAGCTTAATTTTACATGTAGTTATGCGATCTGCCAAAATAGCGCAGACATTACTACTTTACATACTGTATGCATGACCAACCCAAACGTAATCTGAGCGATTCAATCTCACGTCTGAAACACAAAACCTAATTTCAACAAACAATTATTTGGCGATCAGACGCCTTAAATGGCACAGCTCATCGATATGCAATTTGGCGTGCATCCCAAGATCAATTTCGATATCACTGTCTGGAGTAATCTATCAGCCAGGGAATACATTTTTTCGACTGGCCTGCATAAACGTTTATTCAACGGATCGATTTCCTGTTTTAATACAGGCCTATCTCATGTCAAGCATGACGCCACCGATCTACTTGTTTGGCAATCCATTCATTTTGCAGTGTTTTTTTCGCACCAGTTTTGCAATTTCCACGCCAGTTAGCCACATTACACCTAACGCCTTTGGAGTACGTTTCATCGACTGTCAAACTGCAATTTCCAAGGTGTAGATAAAAGAGTTATATCAATGCTAAAACTTGCGGACCCTAAAACAGCTGCTTATTTGATTCCTCGCATGTTTATTAGTGACCAATTAAACAATTATGATTCCACTTTATCTCTCGCCATGACTACAAACGCATTAATGCTAAGTGCATAATAAGTGCACCAGACAATGGCCATTACTCGCATGTTGTGACAACAATGTGTGGTTTTCCATGCATACTGCAGCTGTTTGCTATACAGTCCACATATTTGCATAGAGATAAAGTGAAATTATGCAGCGAAATGCCAACACATCATAGGTTCGTAGTCAGCCTGTGAAAGGGGATGCAGTGGAGAATGTGCTGCATTACTGCTTTTCATCCTTCGATGCTCGTAGCCCATAATGCATTCAAAGTGATTAGCTTGAATCTCTTCCATTACTTTATGGGAGATTCGCCGTTAGTATGAACCCTCCGTTCTGCCCAGTATACGAAAAAAGTATAAAACAGCCCAAAAGTAGAATCTTAACTTAAAGGAGAACCCATCAGGGATTGCTGGTGTGAAACAAAATTCAAGACAAATCAACCTACCTTTATTTCATTTAATTAATGCGTTTAATTTAATTTGGTCTTCCTGATTCCTTTGAACAGGATTTTCAACTTCCCTGACTTTTCCTTGATCTTTCCAGGTTTAAAAAGAATTTTCCAATGAAGGAACGCTGTATTTATTGCTTTTTCTACAAAAACAAGTAACGGAACTAATTTTCAAAAAGAAACAGAAAATTTACATTATTTTTATTTTAAATTGACAAAATCATTATTCATTTTTTTCCATATTTTTGATTTATTTCAACAAATTTCCCTGACCACCCCGATCACTTAAAATTCAAAAATAATGCATATCCCAATGTTTGAAACGCTAGCTCGTATTGCTAATTATACAAAAACGGGAGACGGAACAAATTTTCATAAAGAAACAGCAAATTTCGATTAGTGTTTTTCAATTGACAATTGCATTATTAATTAATTTCGTATTTTTTATTTTTGTGTTAACCCAATAGTTAGCCATGCAAAATTTAACATTGACATGTTGAATTTCCCTGACGTTTGTAAAGTAAATTTATCTTTTCTGACTTGTCCAGGTCATTTCAATTTTCCGGACAATTCCAGGTTTTCTAGATCTGGATGAACCCTGTTGAAGTTAAAACTTGCCTCAAAACTCCAAAATTTTATTTTGCTGCTATTTCACGAGATTAAGCCCCGTAAAATGAAATTTATTGTTATGCATTTTATGCAATCTATTTCTCGCCAGTGAATCTCTGGAATTTTGCTACACTGGTACACTGCATTATTTCTTATACACGCAGTATGTATTCAGATATGTAGTATTTGGGGAATGGAGGGAGTAAACGATCCATAAATTAAATTTTTCGGTCCGAGTACCAACTAATAGAGGCTGTACACTGAATAAGTGGGTGTTTCGACCTGCATCATCAATGGTCGATTGAAGGGATCTGATATGCGTCATGTCAACGTGTGCATAAAATATTATATTGCATATTAATAATTATAGAAACATTATGATTCCACAATCAGAAGCGCAAAAACGGCGTTCGAGTACTACCTTAAATCGCATTCATTTTTTAATTCTTTCCATATTTATTCAGTTTAAAATTTATTGAGAATCTAAACTTTGACCGAAATATTGGTATCCATATGGACAAATCACTCTATATACATGTATGGAGAAGAAATAGCATTTATGATCTTTCCATAAAACGAAAATATTAGAATTTGTAGCTTTGAAGGCTGCATCATGTTAGCAAAGGATATTATAAAACTTGTCCACCCTTATCCTCGCCCGTTTTAGGTTGTATACATCATAGTTTTTTTGATTATACGAATGTTTTTATTGCAGTTATGCTCTTATAAATAAAACAAAAACACGATTCCGAGCGTTTTGAGCATAGCGGTCTTTTCCCACATTCAAAAAAGCATACTCAATTTTGGAGAAACTATTACATTGTATAATGGTCGATTACTATTCTGGATCCTCATTCGCAATTAAATCAGCAATTATAACTTAAGTATTTAAAAAGTGCAGCAAGCCTCTGTGTTTCCATTTTCGCTTTCATGAAGCAATTTCTTCAACAATGAAGACGTGTTTCGAGTGCAGAATTGCGCATTTCGCCTTGCAATTAAACAGCAATTGGTTGTAAAGAAAATAAAAAAACGTTTATCGCCAAGTTGAGGACAAGAGAAGGCTTCTTAAATAATGACGATTAAAGGGATACAATGCGTGCTGACATGGTAAAACGTTTAAAAATATAAGTTTATTTGGTCTTTGATGGCAACAGAATCATGAAATTAATTCCACATTATTTCCCTGCAATTTTTATTTCCATCCAGAGGTGGCATTGATTGCATCCATTAAGTCTATAGACCCGTCATTCGTTTAAAATGATTTTACAATATGGAAAATACATACTATATACATTATATTGTATTCTCTGAATAGAATTTCAAAACTCGACAGAAGCAAATCTGAGTGCAAACCTGAGCAAAGCTTGAGAAACTTATACAACTTGTGTAAAACGTTTTATCTTTGAAATAGGGGTATATTTTTAAGAACCGGAAGATAGCAGTGCCTTGCCTTCTCTTACTGAGCTTTGTCACAACGGACTTAATTCATAATAATGAATGGCCATTCATCCCAAGAGCTTTGAGTTTCTTTAATAATCTTCGGTGAGGGACTCTTTGAAATGATTTAGCAAAGTCAATGAATCATCTTCAATCTATTTTCCCTTATCTGAAATTGCTGAAATATGGGACGCAAACAAGGTCAACTGCGTTTCACATTATGATGCCCTTTCTAATTCATGTTGGGTCAGTGAACAGTGCTCATGATGAATTACATGCTCTGAGACTTTGCATACCACAGATGTAAATGATTGGAACTACATTACATACATGTATACTCCAGGGACTGCTAAGAAACATGTATATCAGCTTAAAGATGGGGTAATTCCCTTGTTAATTTTTCTAGGACTCTGAGAGAGGGTATGTCAACCTTGATGATTTACTAAAATTTAGGGATGAACTTCCAACGAAATGGCCATGCATTTGTACTGTTCAAAGCAATCGCCTCAATTATCAAAACTGAATGTAAACAGTATAAAGGAAACGTCAACATAAGTATTGTATAATTACAATTAACGATAACATCTTGTGAAATTGCACATTTGTTACCGCACATCCAAACTGCAAATTGCAATTCCTTCGACGGCATTTGAAATTCAGTTGTAGGATTTCCATGTCAGAAAAATGAAATATTTAATAGGAAATCGATAAGCGAGTCACCGTCCATTATATCACTCATGGCGAATTTGTGTTACACAGATTTCTGAGTAAGCAAAACGAACAGCCCGGCAATCATTGCATTCTCTATCCAACCAAATTTACGAATGACCTAGAGATAACGTTGAAGCCCACATAATTAGGCTGTACTCCCCAAGGGCTTCCGGTATTGATTTTAACCAAAACGCACTGGCAACAAAACTGACCCATTGCCATAACCGCAATTGTGTTCGAGCCATAAGTGCCCTAATAGGTTTTGCATGCCATCTGGTGGCATTATTGAATATACATGTATAATTACGATAGGACAATGACCTATCTCACTTCTTATTCCATTAGTAAATTCCACACATTTTTCTGGAATGACGACTTCAAATTGCGGTTAAATTGGGTTGATGGATTACACCCCCCTGCCACATGGCACATCTGTGCTGACTGCAGAGTACTGAGTTGAATTGAATTGAATTGAATTCCAACTGAGTAATACCAATTTCAATCAAGACATTTTCCAACGATAGCATTTAAAAATCAATTTTGAAACCTTGATAATCCAATTTGCACTTTTCCCACAGTTATGACATCAGACTTCGAATTTCTACAGCTCAAGTGAAAATGACCTGTATAAATTAGAGTTGCATCGTATCTTGATCCAATCAAGAACAGCACAGTCATTATGAAAATGTACATAAAATATGCTTTAGTGTAATCAAACTTCCAACATCTTCGGAACTCTATTTATTTCTTTGGAACCCCAGTATAATAACAAATGTTTACTATATTGTATGCTGTACATGTTTTAAACCATAATATAACACTACATACGAAAATCTATATTTTTATTACAAAGCTGTGGAACCCCTGAAAACATTCCGTGGAGCCCCAGGGTTCAAATGAATGTTTTCAGGGGTTGTGCGTCTTAGATGTTTCTTAGATGAGGTTTTTACCCTTCAACTCGTAATAACATGCAAAAAGGACCTTAAAGAGGCAAATGGCATACATCTATCAGTGCATGCAGTTCGGTGATCCAATGTTTGGTAGTAGTTAGAGAGTCAATAATAAGAAGGTATGTTGAGGATAGCCAATGGAAGACAGAACAGGCTACCACGTCATAAACATTTTATAAAACTCGGTTTAATCAACCAATCGGCAATAGGTCGGCAAGCATGCACTGTACATGTATGCAATTAATGCTTAATTCGTGTAAATATACAGTAATATATCAATGGATAGCTTCATAAAATGTACCACAGCAAAAACATCACATGAATGGATAACGCCTACGTTCAATTTCAATTCACGTGTGTTAATTACTTGGGTTTCGTCCTTGAGGCTCGTAGTTTTAATTGAGAAATGTAAACAAAATAATTAAATACACGCGTCATTGCACGTCACTTGACATTGCATAATCTCCCAAGAACAAATCGCCACGCGTGTTTGTATGACATTTGCATCAATTTGCAAGTGCATCCATGAGGGTCTAGCATGTCATTGCATGTCATTGTAACGCCGTTCTGTTGCTTCAGAGTAAAATTATGCACGCGCTTTGTAGCGTTAAGCGACAGGTGTTCTTCCCATCAACGTGCCCGTTCACTTTTCTGAAACGAAGCATGCAACGACTTATGGCTCTTGTTGTCATCAAATGCAGCGATCTGTGTTGGTTGCATCAACTAGTTTCCACATCGACAGCTGCCTGGTTTGGCTGAAGTATTGATGCCCATCCCTTACGAAAAAAAGACTTATTGCAAACTGGTAGTGGCTATAACACAAAATCCCCACAGCTGCCCAGCTTCGCCAAATACACAATGAGGAAGTCGGCTTCTCCTAATGACTCGTAGGCTGACAGTGATTGCATGCAGTTCGATTCTGCTAAGTAAAGAAATTACGTTTTCGGTTAGGATAGGCAATGTGTGCGAATTATACATGTATATGTACAAGTAGGTCATAATTTTGGCATTTGGCGGATACCACTGGCCACGTCGACTTGGTAACGTAATTGCGTCAGAAATTTAAATAGCAATCAGTTGCTGACTGTCAACTTGTTGCACAGTTGCCGACTGTTTCCTTAAGCAGTCATGTTTTCAATGTTTTTGGCCTTGACTGCTAACTACAGTATAAGCTCTGAAAGTTTACCACCCCAGGTCAACATAAGGAGTCTACATAAGGAGGTGGTCAACATATGGAACGAGGCTTGTACTGACGCAGGAGTTTAATTCCGTGAACAGCATGTACTTCATGTACTTACATTTTACAGTAATCATTCATCATTCATGAATAATCTTATTAAAATGTTCTTAATACTGTACCAATATTGCTAAAATGCTACAAATTTATCCATCAATAACACGTATAGTACAGTAGTACTGGAATTTTAACGCAGAACCCTGTAATGTACAGTGCAGTTAGAAATTTAATTCTGTAAGATTAGAAAGCATATCCAGACTATTATCCTATCTGTTGTGGTAATAAACAGCACAAATCTCGAATCAAATTCTGCAATGTTTTATTTTTGAGTTTCCAATTAAAAAGGAAATTTCTCCTATTTACAGCCAACCCCCTATTATACTGGAGGGGTTCAAAGTGAACTCTTTTCAGGGATGTAGAGTATAAGTTTTGCAAGCAGAGAATAAATTTGATCATCCATGACTTTACATGTTGAGACCATGCTGGTCAACATACAGAGGGTAAATTACTATCGTGTCATAGTCCAAGTAGTCGACTTGCGATATACAGCGGTGCAGGTGGTCACTATATAAAGGTCACTTTCCAATGAGTTAATGTGGTGACCATCCGATCAGTTAAAATGTGGTCAACATGTGGAGGTTCTACTGTATTAGCATGGCAACAAATCATCCCTGCTAACAGTTAGTTAACTATGCAAATTGACCACCACAAAATTGCGAATTTATGCATGTTACAATGCCCATACGGATTCTTACTATTGGTCTTACTTTCTGCATGTCATTCGACGTTGGAATTCTCTTCCAAAGGATAGCCTATAAGCTTCACGAAATTCAATTTGACAATGATGTCTTGGTCGCACCCACCGAATCTTAATTTGGGTTGATGGACTACGCCCCCTTACCACATAGTATTAAATTACTGACAGTATGTTACTGAGTTGAATTGAATACACACATGTACATATAATTGCATTCCGTAGCATCAATAAACTGGCTGCAATAACTTAGCAATGGTAGCAAATCATCCCCTGACATGATACGTTACCAACGTTACCATTCATCATCCCCTATCAGTTATTGATCAGGGAGCGTACATAAATTACGTAACCAGATTTTTTCGATTTTTTTACCCCCTCCCTACCCCCTTGTAACCAACCGTAACCAAAAGCCGAACACCCTCCCTAAATATTACGTAACCAATTGAAAATTGACCCCCCTCATGACTTCAAAAAAATTAATTAACATATTGTCATGTCCAGAAAATCTTTATTCATCAACTTGCCACGAAGGACACCGCCATTCTTTGACATCTGCAATCACATGTGCCTTATGATTGACATCTGAATGATGTTTATCTTAATTTTACCAGAAAACAGTAACCAGAGTCAAACCTTCCCTCCCGCTGTAACCACATGTAACCAATCATCAGCCTCCCCCTCCCCCTAGCTGGTTACGTAATTTATGTACGCTCCCTGACTGTGGTCAAAAGGTCGACTTTTTCCTCTCCGAGTATGGACAGTCCCAAAGGGCGTGCATTTGACGCTTTCATCTAATGCCACATCGCTTCGTCTTTTCCAGAGAAATTAGCAAGATGACCGAGGAAGCCGTGAGCGGTCTTCCGACAGGAGCCAAGGAGGGAAAGCCGGAAGCCTCCCTGAAGGCGGCCGTTGAGCTGCTCAACCTGGTGGACGACGACAGCGGCCGCAGAACGTGGCGCCAGTTGGGCAACATCAGCGGCGGTCACGTGTCCATCGACGCCGTGGTGTGGCCGGGCAACACGCTGATCGGTCCCAGCCCCTCGGCCATGGCCTTCTGGCGCATAGTGACGGCCCATTCGCCTCCGTTCGTGATGACCAGCGAAGCCCTTGCAAACCGCACGTGCCTGGTGGGAGTGCCCTGCATTCAGGTGGCCACCAACAGCAAGGAGGACCTGTCCACAATCTGTGCCGATTACCGCGCTGGTCGGGCCGAGGGGGTGACCTACAACGTGTCCTGCTGCCATGGCTATTCCATGGACCTGCTGGTCAACATCGCCAAGGAGTTGCGCTTCGACTACATCCTCTACCTGGTGGCCGACGGGCGTTTCGGGGTCAACAAGACCAACGTCTGTCCCGCAGACTCCAAGATCGACTCGTGCCCGGTCAAGAACTGCACCACCAACTGGGACGGCATGATGGCCGACCTAGTGACCGGTGCTGCCCACATGGCCTTCGCCCCCATCAGCGTGACGGCATGGCGCAGCCACTGCGTGGATTTCTCCGTCCCTTATTATTTCTCCAGCTTCTCCTTCCTGATCTCCACCGAGTTCCGAGAGGTCCCCCTGCTGGCCTTCCTGGCCCCCTTCAGCGCCGAGCTCTGGATCGCCATCTTCTTCAGCCTGCAGGCCACTGCCATCGCCGCTGCCGCCTACGAGTGGCTCAGCCCCTTTGGCCTGAACCCCTGGGGTCGTCAGCGCACCAAGAACTTCAGCCTGGCCTCGGCCCTCTGGGTCACCTGGTCCCTGCTCTTCAGCCACCTGGTGGCCTTCAAGGCCCCCAAGTCCTGGCCCAACAAAGTGCTAATAAACTTGTGGGGCTGCTTCAGCGTCATATTTCTCGCCAGCTACACGGCCAACATAGCCGCGCTCTTCGCCGGACTTTTCTTCCAGACGCCTGTGAACAATTTTTACGACCAAACCGTGAGTATGCGACTGTACATGTATATGTAAAGATGCTCCTTGTAGTGGGAAAGAAAGTTAAGGGCCTGTTCCCTGACCCCCTACTCACCATGTTAAAACGTTTTTGGATCTTCATAATTCAACAACTTATTACTTGTATAACAACTAATTTTCCTTGCCACCATGCAGAATGGGTCGTAATCTAATTCACTTTAAGTGATTATTTACGTAGTTTTTTAAATATTAAAATAATGATATGCCTAATTAACAGATAGGTGCAAAGGGCTACTCCCAGTTTCACATTCCACTCGTACCTGTTATTAAGCGATGTCGTTATTTTATTATTAAAAAAACGACTGCGTAAATAATCAAGTGAAATTAAGTGAATTAAAATACAATACGCTCTGCATAGTGGCAAGGAAAATTAGTGATTTTATTAAATTGTTCAATTAGGAGGATCCAAATAATTTTTTGCTCACCACTAATGGAAAAAATCGCCTTAAGCTGGATTTTTAACAACTCCTAATACGTGGGTAGATCAAAAAATCCTGTTGTTTATTTTACAATTAATTATTGGAACGTCGTACAAACAAGTTGAAATATGCGAAATGGTAAGCAATTTGTTCCCTATTATGTACACTACACTGTACTCAGTGCCCTATAATGGCGAAAGGTGGAATCACTTCACCACTAGAAAATTTCAAAGAAAACTTTGAGAATGATACTTGTTGGATAGCACCAAACTTGATAACCATATTTACATTATAATAGCAGAGCCACAACAAATTGAAGAAATCGCTGCCATCATTTACCGGTATAGACACCCTGTATTTGAATTCTACTCGTCGAGTACATTTGAATGAGACTATGGTAGCTGAAGAATGTTATCCTTTTTATTTATTTGTTTTTGTTAGATTAAGAATACCGAATTACAGCCAGGCCAGCCCCTGAAAGATGATAAACAATGCGTACAACGGTGTACCTACTGATTGCCATCTTTAAAGGGCACCACGGATTAGGTTAGGTTAATTTAACAAAAAAAAATAGAAGTGGTATACGTTTAAAGCAGGGATTATAAAAAGTATACAGTGATCAAAAAAAGTATTTGAACAGTATAAGAATTGTTGTTCACGATTAAATGAAAAGGAGTACATATTT
>JAQGAF010002538.1:0-21882 GCA_034687865.1 Kryphioiulus occultus
ACTATTGGGTGTCATTGTTCAAGTGGTCAACAAAAAACATACAGAGGTGCAGGTGGTCGACATTTAGAGTTTACCTTCCTTTGAGTTAATGTGGTGACCATCCGATCAGTTAAAATGCGGTCAACATAGGGAAGTGGTCAACTTTAGAGGTTCTACTGTACTTGTGCATCAGGTATCATCGGATATCTCGTTCATGTCTAGACTGTCTATGTTGACTGCTTGCCCTAATTTCCTAATTCGTTTCCAATTAATGTAATAACTGTTTCGTTTTCAAATGCTGTTTACGAAACTGGCTGCATAGCTTTTACCATTCATTGACTTTTTTTCGTTTTGCACGTTATCTCTTAGCCCGGCTGTGTGAACACGACGGAAATAGACATCAAAAAGGCATGCCGAATGAACAAGCCCATCAAAAGTGCCAAGGTAATTAAAATTAAACAGTTAATTAAGAAATCGGGAGTTAGATTACAAACGATGAGGGTCGAGATTATTTCTTAAAAAAGAAGATAAAATGCATCAAGACTACTTCGGGTTACAGCAGCGCCCTCTAGCGGTGTTTCAACCAAGTTTTTCATTATTAGAACAACCAGCACACGGTGCTACATTTACTAAAACAGGGAGGGTTTATTTGGTTTTTCCGGATAAAAATGGACACCCGGTTTACGCTGACAGAATGTGAGCTTAGTAAACTACGGTACGAGCGCCACCTAGCGACAGGATGGTTGCACAACTAGCAATTGAAGCCAAACTCCCAGAGGCCTCGTTCGCACATCCGTTATGTTTCAGTGGTCAGTGATAACGGGAGCCATAATGACCATTGTGGGAACGCGCAAATGGCCCGAGGTCAGACAGGCGTAAATAGCATGACGTCACAGGGGCCGTCATCGCGACTGACCAGTCGGACAGCTGGTCAGTGTCCTCGCAAAAGTTTTGGCCACCCTGTACTGCACAGTCTGTCTGAACAAATACAGTGTGAAGTAATGTCCTCCCTTAACTCTTTCTGAACTTTATTTAGTTTCCTCAGTACATTATTTAGACAGATTTTACTGTGCATGCTCCCTTACTTCAGCAATCTCACAAGGCATCCGAGCATTGCTGGTCAGTAAGGAGTAAGGTTCAATGCGAATAAATTTAGTTCATTTAGTAGATGTATTTTTAGTACATGTATATAAGTTTAGACAGGTTCTGATGTACATGCCTCTTAACTTCAGCAATATCACACAGACGTAAAGCATTGCTGGGCAGTAAGGTTCAATGCGAAAAAAATTAGTTTATTTTTTTAGTCAGTTTAGACAAGTTCTGCTGAGCATGCCCCATAACTTCAGCTACCACACGCAGCATCCAAGCATTGCCTTCGTCAGTGGCAGTTAGTCAGTACAGTTCCCTTCCCTAAATTTTGCGGCCACCCTGTACACGTATATTTTAAGCTGCCCCTAAGTTTCGGCAATCATACACTGCATCCAAGCATTGCTGGTCAGGAAGGTTCAATGCGAAAAAAATTTAATTTAGTCTCTTTAGTATATTAGTTTAAACAGGTTCTACTGTACAATGCGTTAACTTCAGCAATCGCAAACGACATCCAAGCATTGCTGGTCAGGAAGGAGTAAGGTTCAATGCAAAACAATTTAGCTTGTATTACTAGTATATTAGTTTAGACAGGTTCTGCTGTACATTCCCCCTAACTTCAGCAATCTCACACAGCCTTCAAGCATTGCTGGTAAGTAAATTTCGATGCAAACAAAATTTAATTTTGTTTCTTTAGTACTGTATATTAGTTTAGACAGGTCCTACTGTGCATGCCCCTTAACCTCAGCAATCACAAGTCATGCAAGCTTTGCCTTCGTCAGTGGCAGCTGGTCAGCAAAGTTCGCTACGCAAAATTGTTTGGCCACCCTGTACATCGATCACGTTGCCCCTTAGCTTCGGCAATCACATCTAGATACGCTGCATCAGGGGTTTGTTTGTTTGTTTGTTGAATGTCATTGTCCATCCCTCTTGATGGACATTGTACAAGTAATGGCGTCACAGCCAGAGGTCGTTACGAACGACCCTGGATGACAGGCCCCCACCCAACCCCCAACCTGATTAATTAATATCAATTTTAATGGCGCTGCAATGCCCGTATACATGTACATGTATGAGGGCATTTGGCACTGGTCAGCTGAGCTAGCGTGTCTCTAATAGAAACCGGAAATGGAGCCAGTCTCTGTACACAGTAATAGAATCGCCGACATTTGTCATTGGCGCTTCGAAGACGCTTTAACGATTGCAATCGCAACTATTGACACAGTGGACAGTCGCCAAATTAATTACGACGCTGTCCTGGACATTGCGAAGCTGGCAGAGAACCTGGACCGCCAGGTGGCGCGGTCATCAACGTCCAACTGCATCCAAAAAATAGAAGGGATGATGAGCGTGAACCCCGAATTAACAGCTTTAAAATTAGAGGTCTGGTGACCACAAGGGCGAGCAGTGATGGATGGTCCGAGTCGGAACGGGCTGCTAGGTTGTGGTCAACCACCGTCCGTCACTGCATCGCATGTCGAAATGCTGACCGTTTATTTGCTCTGATAGATTACGTCCATTGGGATGCTGATCGGAGTGAGGGTGATAATCAAATCCCACCCTCATTACAAAAATCAATTTTTGAAAAACTGATTTTTTAGGCACCGTGTAACTTCTTCATAGACTGATTTTTGGAAACGAAATTCCATTAGTTTTCCATGGCTATAGTCTAGTTTGTCCATGTTCAAGCATATATTTTAATTTTTCAAACGCCACAATTCTATTAAAAACAACACTTTGTAATAATACAAGGGTTCCCCCCCAAAACGAAATTTTCAGGTTCCACCAAGTATGGAAGTCGAATTATGTAGGAAAATATAGGAAAAATGAAAAAGAAATATAGGAAAAATATAGGAAAGCGGAAAAAAATATAGAATGCATATAGGAAATTTTTCTAAAAACAAATCAGTAAATTTCTGCAATTTAGAGCGTTTTTCTACTTTTTAATTGTAATCGCGCAAAGGCATGTGGCCAGTTGGCATTCAATTTTAACATTATTTCACGTGCAAATATCTGATTTTTTTCTAAATTTTCACCTAGAAAAAAATTAAAATTTTCACGAACAATAGGCCTATTGAGAACGCCGTAGGCAAATTTTTTACAAAAACTAGGAAAACTAATGTAAATATTAACATTTAAGAGAACGCCGGAGGCGAAAATTAAAGATATTTTTAGGAATATTAATATTCAAGGTAATTCCGTTGGCAATTTTTTAAATAGCACTTTTTACAAAAACTATTCTACAAATGATGTATTTTAGATTTCTTTTCTAAACAAATGCATTTTAAGACATTTTTAGAAATATCAATAATCAACATAATGTCGAAGTCTATTCTTTTTGCCACAGCAGTTTGCAGTAAAATATAGGAATATATAGGAATTTTTCTAAAAATATAGGACTATACATGTACATGTATAGTATTACCTCAAAATATAGGTCAGATAAGAATCACTTTACAGCCTGGAATCCTAACTGGCCGGTGTTCCATAAATGGCTTAGAACGACACGTTCTGCCACCTTAGTGGTTCATTTTAAAGTTATCTTTTCTGGACATATTATTTCTGCATTTTGACGTTAGATGCATCGACCGTAGGTGGCAACACTGTCGGTGCTTCGTTAACCCGAGAACGGCTCAAGCACGAGCGTACGCGGCGCCACCTGGCGGATTTTTTTTTCTAACGTTCCTCTTTTTTTTTGGTTTATTTTTCTCAGCACATGCAATGCGCCGTCCCTGGCGGCAGAATCAGCCCCAGCGTCTCGGAAGCGGACCTTCAGAATCCGGTTGAAAATATCAAGAAAGAGGTAAGACGGGCCAATCAATGAGATGGAGTTGCTAGGCAACCGTGGCTCGTTATTAACATGAGCAAACCCCTCCATCTTCTATTAACCCGAACGCATATGGGAAGGTCGACTTTAAAAAACCCGAAAAATAGAGAATCGGGATGCCTCGGCGCATGCGCCGAAATTGCATATGGCACCCGTGAAAGTCAACTTAGGAAAAAAAAATTGTACGAAACTCCGTACATGTATTCTCCGCCATTCCCTGCAAAATCCCGAAATGACGTTTTCGAAAAAAATCCCCAAAACTTGGAAAAAACTAATTTAAAACGAATTGTTAACCAGAATTGCAGGGTGATCGTAAAGTTCGGTCCTCGTTAAAAAAATAATTTTTAAGAAATTGTCAGAGTTGCAAGAAACAAATTTTGGAAAATGGTAGAAGAAAAAGTTTATCATTTCGTGTATTTGGTTGACAGGGAATGACAGCAGGTGGCGCTGTAACCGTTAGATTCGATAATGTCGTCCATGCAGGGAAAAGCTCAATGTGTTTTCTGGTACAGTGTATCATGATACCAAATCAACGATCAGTCTTAATAATTTCAAAAGAAAACTGAATTCAAAACAGATTTCCATACTGTGTAATCACCCGATGAAATAAAAACTATTGAAGTTCTTCTACCTTTTTCCAAAATGTAATCCTTGCAACTAACAGTTTTTTAAAAATTAATTTTTGTAACAGAGTTCCCACAGACTCTCCCAGGTTTTCCAGGTTAAAAATGGCATTGCCCCCTGACCTTTATAGTTTTCCCACCTACCAATATAAAGTAAAAAATGTAACTGCCCTTTAATATAAATTATGTTTTTAGACAATATGGCCATTGATTATGACGATAATTATTGGGTTTTAATAATAAAGGAATTCACGAAACATCAAAGTATTAATGAACTTTTTGAATTTGCGTTTTCTGCACTGAAATTATAATTAAAAGTTAGAAAATCCCCTGACTTTTTTGAAAAACTTGCAAAATTCCCCCTGACTTTCCCAGGTGTCCCAGGTTCTGCGGAAACCCTGTTGTAATGAGGGTAGGACTTTATAATCAACCTGTACAATAACTTAGCAAATGAATTAGATAAGATACCATATTTTAATATTTTATTATATTCGTCACCAAAATCGTAAATTACTTAACCTAGTTTTTAATAGTTATATCAAAATGTGGTCCTTGTAACTAAGTATTTCAAAAATTAATTTTTGTAATAAGGGCAGGACTTCCTAATCACCCTGCATAATAACTCAGCAAATGAATTGGATAAGATGTCATATTCTATTACATTCGTCACCAAAATCGTAAATTTCTTAAATTGGTTTTCAATCCTTATTTCAAAACATGGTCATTGTAACTAACAGTTTTTCAAAAATTATTTATTGTAATAATAATAAGGCTAGTACTTCTGTAGTTGCTTGTGTTGGGTGCAGTTAATTTGGATCAATCCCAACCGAAAATTGAAATTTGATACGTTTCAATTTTTGTGGGGTAATTTTTTAAAGAAATTTAACCCTCGTAATAAAAAAATACAAGTTTGTGGCAAACTTTCAGCGTGTCTTTAACCCTTTTTTACCGTTTCTGATATGGCGATTCCCCTGGAGAATGGGAATCAATTTCCAGGGGCAGTGTATAGTTTCAAGGCGTGTTTTTCTTTTCTACCTTTTCATATAGATTGATGGAATGAAGCAAAAACTCGACAGGAGAAACGTGAAAATATCGAAAGTATCCGAATCGTAAGTGACTCGAAACTGCTTCCCACTGCGCCTGCACTGCCATTTATGATGCATCGTTATCAATAAAACATTAACCCCCTAACTCGCAATAATTCACATTGTGATTGGCGCACAGCCCTTGTTTTCAGGGCAAACTGCCAAGGGAAACTCAAAAATTTATCCCCGGCACGAAAACAAAATGTAATTCATTTGGCCCTTCGGTTAGAGTGCGACCAACGAAACAAGACACGAAACAAAATTGAGTGAAGGACACTAACATGTTTTATAAAAAATGCAGGGTGTCACGAAAGGCATTTCGCGGAATTCGAGTGAAAATCTAGGATAAAATCTCCCTGACTTTGGCAGGCTTTCCCGCAAACTGTTTGGAAAGCAGTCAGGAAGATTTTATCAAAGATTTCCAGAAGCAAACTTTTTTATAGTTCCAACGCAGTTCCATAGCAGAAAGGGGTCAAGTCAGGAGTTTAGCTTAGCTTTCAAGATTTTCACGACTGCAAAACAAATTAAATTGGGTTAGAAACACGAACAAATAAAAATGCGAATGTGGACTTGTAACATGATCAACGTTTAACATGAACACAGTGCATCGATTGTTGCACTGAACTCTGTCATTAAAAGGTTACCACTCAAATTCTCAAGTCGATTTCCCTAGCATTTTTACATGTGATTTAAAATGAGGAAATTATTTAGGTAAACAGAAAAATAATGTGTTTTTTCTGAAATGTTTTTTAAACATGAATCCAAATCAATTTGCCGATGAAAACTACCTCAATATTCCTGACTTTCCAGAAAGTGGGAACCCAGCATTAGTTTGTTGGTTTCATCCAGTTTGCCCATGGGTTTGGCTTCAAGATTCTTGATTGCAGCATACTGTGTCATATGTAGCATGTCAGATCAATTTCCCTGGCCAAGAAACTGAAATCCATTCTAATTCATTACATCCAGTCCTGTTAGGATTTAGTTGCCACAGCCACTTTTCTAACTTTTCCAGGTCAAACCAATTCCCCTGGCTATTTCACGCTTTTTCTAGACGACCAGACACCCTGTGCTCTTAAGCCTTGCCCCCAACTAGGAGACATTTCTTAAAAAGATGGTTTCTGGAAACAGATTTCCTCGAAATGTTTCCATATGTCTAGCATGGAAACATGTTTGAGGAAACACCTCAAAGATTTCCTAGAAACATGTTTTCCAGCTAGAAATGTGGAAACATTTTGAGGAAACCGTGTTTATAGCAAACGTTTCCTAGGTGGGGACAATTTAGACTTTAATGTTTTCGCCCAAGTTCCTAAATTTACTGAAAACCTTTGAGGGTTCAATATACTGTTATTGTCCCAATAATACATGTAGGCTACAATGTAAACCATACTTATTCGATATGTTAATTCTGCAAGTATTATTCTGATGAACCAGTACTATGGATGGTGAAAAACAACAGCACTTGGGTCTTTGTTTGGCAATAAGCACCAATTTCGAAACACAACCACTAATGAGAACATTCTTCAAATTGCAATGGGGGTACTGGTTTTTACACTATAGTACTGTATCTGAAAACTACTTGAGGATTAATGCACGTCCAGAAACATAGGGCATGTAACCAAGGACCTTAGAATAGGCTTAGGATTAACGAAATTAAAACGTACAAAAAATCCGAAAGCTACATGAACATGTACATGTATGGAATGCAAAAGCATGTCTACTTACCACTATAGCTGAAATACACAAGTTGAACGTAGCTGAGCGCGAATCACTTGGGGGCAAACATTACATTATTCGCACGTAAATAGTCCGTAAACCGCGATTTTGAAGTGCGAAATCGGCGGAAACTGACACGTTTAACATAAAACAACGCGATAACTAGATGCACCATTACGAACATGGAATCAAACAGGGCGGCCATGTTAACGCCAATAACGCTACCATGTGGCGCTGCTGTCGCGCTACGGAGACCCACAGCGACACAACATGGTTGCGTTGACGAAGGCCCATTTGTGAAAATGTGGCAATTGCCAAATTGTAAATGATGCAGTGTCACGTAAGACATTGAGGTCGTTTGCACTTCCAAATACACATTTCAACAGAAATTTCGCCGTTTGTTTCGAGAAATTCATACGAAAACTCCAGTCTGTATGCGAAGGCATATCGTGTTCAACATTCCCAAACATTTGTAAATGCATTTATCACATGTTTCCTAAGTGTGGACCAAGCTTACTATGTTGTCCGTGAGGTGATAAAGCTGCGGATTGGTGGGACCTGTCATTTTTTGTCACAAATAATTTTTGCTTTTACAGTTATATCAGTTATTTTGAGCAATACCAAGAATACGACGCGTTCATCACAACGCCCGAACCTTCTAACCCCTGGATCACGGACAACGCGGATTACTGGGAGCAAGAAAAGCAAGCGTACGTACAAAAGCTCCAAAAATTAAAAAGCGCTAGAGCAAACGCTCAAATCTGAGTAGATGAAAACTTAGTCCTTGTTCTGCTTCTTAACACGAGTTGTGCGCAATTTATTGCAGGAATAAAGAAATGTCGACGAGACGTGTTCGGCGGTGGGCCTTTTCCTTGCAGGAGCTACTCAAGGACCCGGTCGGGAGGGAGCAATTCACCAAATTTTTAGATAAGGAATTCAGCGGGGAAAATTTGAAGTAAGTCATTTGCTAATTCTGGCAGTGCAGGCACTATATTAAATGCAATCAAGCTTGACGTACAGTACACGTACGTGGAAATGTAGATCGAAACCATTAAGAGCGTTTACGGGGGACATTAATTTCATTTCTGGAATTTATTGGTCGTCTATAAGTAATGAGCCAAAAATGTTGGATCACTTCGTCAAATTAAAACTGGATCAGGAATTTTCGGAGTTTGAATTTGCCGCTCAAATATTAACGCGTTGATTGGCCGAGAACAATCACGTGCCGATGCGAGAGGAGGCGGAGCACGTGCGAAACTATGGCAACCGTGGAACGTCAAATTCTATTTTGGAACACGTTCTATATTGCGGAAAATTCGAATTGGGTTATTTCTAAATGGAGTAACATACTAACTTTACAGTTGTATTTCAAGTAAAAAGACCGTTAGCAGGTAATTATTATATTGGCAGTTCGAAAAACGAATAGTTTAAATTGTGTTTTCCCAAAAATGTATATTTTTGACGCATATCAAATAATATTTATTCCCAGCCAAATTTAGGAGCGAAGTTTCCCTATGATTTGGATGTGAATTGGAATGTTGTTTTGCAAACATTTTCAAAAACATGATAGTGCCCCGCATAGAGATATTCAGGCATGCTAGTTGATTGTTCGAGCATCGAGATTAACTGAGCGATTAGCCAGACACCCAATTTAGCGAATGATTTGATAGGCGTGAATAATTAAGGGAACATTAGCGGTTAATAGCTCAATTATGCTAACATCTGTCCATCAACTAAATAGGGCACCTGAAACGTTGTGTTTGGAGCAAGAGCTTTGGTCATATGAACTAATCAATCACTGATTGTTCGTTGATATAAAAAATGTTAAATTTCTTGCAGATTTTGGGAAGCCGTGCAAGAATTGAAGTCGCTTCAGGTCAGAGATGTCCTCGTTAAAGTGCAAGAAATATGGCAGTAAGTATAGTGAGAAATACGAAAGGCATTGTGGAATGCACCAAACTGCATCACTTAAAAAGTGTATAAGAATATTCATAAAGAAGAAACATTACGTCAAGCTCAAAAAGGTCAAGCAAAGATTATCCTGTCAACAATACATAAATCTATCCTGTTAATTCATAAAAAAAGTTTTTTAATTATGAACAATACTGACGGTTAATTTAAACAACATTTGGTGCAATCGCACATTCCATCCCACAGTGTCTGTTACTGCGACATTCGTAAAGCATATTTCTGGAAGGTTTTCCGAGCGAATCTTAAATACATATATTTGGGTCTTTTTAGGGAGTATTTGTCTCCAGATGCCAACGTTCCAGTGAACATCGACTCCAAAAGCACGGAAACCACAAAACGCAACATGGTGGACAGTCCGGACAGATGGACGTTCGACGAGGCCGCCGTAAGTGGACAATGTCCATCTTTAATAACAAAAGACTAGTCAAAATCACATTTCAATTAATGGAGATCTGCCGTCTCCATTTCGAATTTTGGAATTTTGTGACCAAATGTGAGGGAACTCGAAACACAATCTTGTAAAATTGTGAAACTTACTAAAATAAATCAAACTGGAATTATCTACCACGAACATTTAAAAGTACTCAATACCCCTTTGAGACTCCCTTAAAATGTTTCACCAAATACAGATTCGTGAATCATTTAAAAGATTTAATCGCCAAATACACTAATTATCAATAGTGTAAGCCATCATGAATAATGCGAGACGTTTTCCTAATTTGCCCACAATTTTCCCTTCAGGCTCATGTGTATCACTTGATGAAGAGTGACAGCTACTCGAGATATCTGAGATCAGAAATGTACAAAGATTTCATGAGCGGAAGCAAGAAAAAGGTAAGAAGGATCAATTAAACCCAGATTACAGTGATTGCAACGTGTTATACGGTGTGAGTGCGTAGTGTTGGTTTTCCCATTTCTTAAATGTTGCCATTCTTTTTTAACACTCAATATCTGAAATGTTGATGTAATGTGACACGAAAACGGACGGAAATAAGAGAAGGGATGCTGGTGTTGTGATGTCGATGATGGTCATTTACACAATTTTTCGTTTAATCACTGACAGATTCTTTCCAAATATAACTGACATTAGTTAAACTAACTAATTATGATTTGATGCATCCGGCCAGTTATTGGACGAAATACCAAAGATGGTATTACTGATGCAAGTTTAGCCAATCGTTAAAATTAATCGATGATTGAAATGCTAGAGTTGTGTAAAATGCATTTTAAAGTTAATCTGAGTTTAATGAAACGTGGTGCAAACGACCATTAACAACTAATTGGAGAGCCACTTTTCATTCTGGGACAAAATGTCACTACCAGGACTTTGTGGCTTTTATCAACCCTTTTTCGCATTCAAAACCAATACGCCAAAGGACACAGTTGACCACTAGCTCAGTGTCCACTACGGCTGTCCCTTCTCTTGAGTCTATCTTCACTAATCGTCACTTTTGATTTGCATCTTTACGATTAATTCACTATCACGAATGACGTCGTTTTCATCCATAATTAGTTCACGATGATCAATATACCGATCACATCATCCAATGATAATTTCACTTAATTAATCTCCCTACAACATATATAACAATTATTACTATCGTATGATTTTGCCATGTCAATGCGTGCCGTATATGTTCAATGTCTTTGGTAGTTCAGTGTTTGTGCATTCTCCTTTTTTTAATATTTGTGCATGCCCTAGTAATAAATTCAACGAATTAAAAATGGAAGTTTCACATTTTTTTGTGATTTGCATCGAATAATAATAATCGTCAATCCTAATGTGTATTTATTTAGTGTCGTATCGAGTGCCCGTACGTGTGTGTACATAGAACTATTTTAGAGAAAAGAGCAATAAAATCGATATGTTTTAGTATTTAAACGTAGTGGTACTTTTCATTCATTTTACTGTGAGCTGATCATTGTGTGGTCAGCTGGTACACATCCATTTTTTTTGTATATTTTAGTGCATTTTTGGCTCGTTGTGATTGAATTAATAAGCCGTGTGGTCGAGCATGATGTGGCTGAGTTACGTTTATTATGAAGAAAATACCAGAAAATGACCATCAGAGTAATTGTTCATTGGCACATTATCCATTTTCAATGATTTTCCTTAAGTAATCATGAATTTGAATGGTTTGTCCATTGTTTATGAATCGAATGTTCAGAAACAGTTGTCATACGAATAAGCATGCGAACAATCGAATAATTTAATGTAATCTTTGATTAACGTCACAGCTTGAATTTCCCAAATTGTCAACGTTTTTCACGCTCATTCTCGTTTTTCCACGTTCAAAAATATATTTTAATGACAAAATACTGGTGACCTACCCTCACCTATTTATGGTGATTAAATGGCGATCTATTTATCTATTCATAGCATGTACTGCCAAAGACATTTTAGTTTAAGGGAGAGAAAGAACTTAAGTGTTAACTTGAAATAGTTCATAATGAGAATTAATTATTGAGAATGGTGGGATTAATGTTATATCAATTTTCAATCATGTTTGGGCTGGCTTATCGGAATTATAATGAACAAACAAAATAAAATGTTGATACCGAAAAATTCAAGTTTCCAATTAAGTTATTAATGGGAGGTTCAAATAATATTCCCTGAGATTCTCCAGATTGAATATAAAATTTCCCGAGCGGTTGGATATCAAATTCCCTGCGATTTACAGATTCTCCATGTTGAATTTATAAAATTCCCTGAGATTTTCCAGACCGAATATAAAATACCCTGATATTGTCCAGGTTGAATACAAAATTCCCTGAGATTTTCCAGTCTGAATATAAAATTCCCTGAAATTTTCAGATTTTCCAGGCTGAATACAAAATTTCATGAGATTTTCCAGACTAAATATGATAATTCCCTGAGATTTCACAGGCTGAATATGAAAATTGCCTGGTATTTTCAGATTTTCCAGGTGGAATGCAAAATTTCCTGAGATTTTACAGGTTGAATACAAAATTTCCTGATGTTTTCCAGTCTGAATATAAAATTCACTGAGATTTTCCAAATTGGTAGTCAGTCTTAGAAAACCAAATCGCTCTTCCTACACACTAATTCGAAACAACTTTTTTTCTTAATTTCCAGTCTTCATATACTAACTTGTATTCCCTAAAATCGTTATCGCTTTATTCTACAAGTAGTTCCAGATTAGCTTTCCATCCCTTATCAATTTGAGATTAGTATGACGAACACTACACGTATGTATTCGATTACACATACATGTACTTTAGAAACAACCGTTATTGGAATCATACACCGAATAATTCATGTGAATATACAGACTTAATAAATATAATCCGAGTCAGCTAATATTCGAAATATGACATTATGAAAGAGTGACCAATGCAAAAGTGCATGAATGTTACGAACGATGACCATTTGGTGGACACACAACTGCCAATGAACAGTTTCTCGTCTTAACTTTTCGCGGACATTCTGCAAGCCAATCGCAGTGTCAGCTCCTGGACGAAGAGGGCCAAAGTCCGAAAGTGACCAATAGTCATCCAGGAGTTGGTCATTCGCTTGCACCGTGTTCTGATTTTTCCCCCTGTAGCTCTTGTTGTTCGCATCGCCAAGTAGGAGTTAATCGAATAGCGCGGTCCATTGCTCATGTCGTCACAATTAAAGGTGAATTTCAGTCCGATTTTTCTTCTTCTTTTTTTCATTCTGGTTCAGACCTCAGTGAAAGGAATCCGATCCGTAATTTCGTTCCCTGGTCGCAAAGAGCAAGGCACTACTTAGTCCGCCATGCTTGCTGCATGCCGTGCGCTGGTGAGATTTTGCACGTTACTGTTTGTCGTCTTTTACTTTTTTATCTTATTCTTTCTTCTCTAACTTTACTCGTCATCGTCTTACATCCTTAATCTTAATCGTCCTTAATCGTCTTAAATCCTCTTCGAGCAAGTCTCAGTCAAGGCTCTTGACCACGCACACTACATGGTTCATGCCAAAATTTGCAACTCAATTTTCCCTGACTTTCCCTCACTTTCTCTGACCAAATCTGATTAATTTCCCTGACTTATCAAAAAAATGTCACGTGTAATTAAAATTAACTTTATCTGCAACACTACGATTAACTACATTTTTTGTACTTCTTCCCTGACTTTTTCAGATTTTCCAGGCACTTTTTGGAAAATTTCCAGACAATTTCAAGAAATTTGTTACGGATTTGATCCGAGCAAATATACCATATGGCGGAAAATTTGGAAACTATATATCTGATCACGAAATGATGGAATCAGCTCACAATTTTTGCAAGAAAAATAATAATATTAACAATTAAGAGACTGCCGTAGGCGAAATTTGTGAAAATTACGAGAAATATTGGATTTTTAGTGTATTAATATTAATAACGAAGCGAACACTAGTGGTTGAAGCCATTAGATCTCAAACACTACATTTATAAGGTCTTCTTCTTTGAAATATAAAAAATTCATCATAATGACGAAAACGCTGTAGGCGCAACTTTTTTTATAACAAAAATGATGCATTTTTGGTAAATTTTTCATAAGACAAATTAACGATAATGATAAGACATGATAATGTAAACATCGTAGGCGAAATTCTAATGCTTTTAATGAGATGCTTATACAAATAAAAATGGTGGTGCCACAACAAATTTACGGACATTATGAATTTCCCTGACTTTCCTTGACGGTATTAACCCTGTAATAACGTCCCTGAATGAGGCAAACAAAAGTCGTTGGTTATTTTGGATCTAGCCAAGGGCGATACTGAAGTTTCCCTGACTTAATGGTCAAATTGTCCACATTTCCCTGACTTTCCCTGATGGTATGAACCCTGCATTACAACGAAGGTGTCGAAAGCCTAGGGCGATTCAGCAACATTTGTTCTAACTTGGTGTTTCGGTTCCATGCAAGTTTTGCTTGACTTAACCTAACCTGACATAATCTAGCCTAAAATAACACAAAAACGTAATTTCCTTAATTTCTCAACTTGCTGCCCCCTACCACTAGGCAATCACTGCCAGCTTAAGAGCCGTTAGGAGAAGCCCACTTCGAGGAGTTAACAAAGTTTCATTTTGTCCATATTGTGACACGTGGGACAAGTATTATTGAACTGTACATGAACTCAAATTAGAGTTAGGAATAGTGTAAAGTTTAGTGAAAAAGACATGCCTTATTCAACTGTACTCATCAAGTTGAGTTCAGAATAATGTAAAGTACAAACAATAAAAAGTACTTAAAAGTGCGCCAAAAATAATATTTGGTGAATAGTTACCCTGAGATGACTAACTAAAAACGTGTTACCATTTTTTCCGTATTAGGACAGCCGGGACATGTATTATTGAATTGTACTCATCCAGTATAGAGTTCAAATAGCGTATAGTACAACCCAAAAAAATGCGTCAATGGTCAGAAATGATATTTTGGTGAAAAGTGAGCCAGGGATGACTTTTCCTAAAACCTTTTTATTTTGTCCGTATTACTACAGCGTACAACAGAGTACAACTGACCATAACTGACCATAGGAGAAACTAAAATGACAAAAATACACTGTTCAGGTGTCTTGGGAGTATCACTACTGTTGAGTCTGCACCCCTTCAGAGAACATGTTACATGTAGTTTGGTAACAAATTAATTATTAAACTAAAATTGTGACCATTGTTCGATATACATGTAAGTAAAAGTAACTTTTTTACCACACTTTGCCCATTAAAGTACATGATCTAATATTTTTAAATTTGTTCACATGCATATACTGTATCTGATTTGTTTCACAATTTTCATCTAATATTTTTGAAAAAAAAATCCCATTTTTTTTCAAATGGGAAAAAATGTGTTCAGGCAACATTTTTTCAAACACTAGACCACAAAAAAGTTCTAAAAAAATTATATGGGTGTTAATATTAACATGAGAGCAATGTCTGCGAATTAACATTTAAGAGAACGCCGTAGGCGAAATTTGTCAAAAAAATGTGGTCCTAATGCAATTTTGAAGATATTCTTAGAAATATTAATATTCAAGAGGATTAATATTCTGTAGGCCCTTTTTTGTTTTAAAAACACTAGACCAGAAATTACAGATTTAATATAAGCAGGGGAAATTTTTAGAAAAATCAGATCTTAAATGATGAATTTTTGACAGTACCTGCTATATTTTTCTTTGCCACGGCAATTTGCAGTAAATTATAGGAACACTTGACAAACCAACCCAAGAAATTGTCCCTCAATTTAAACATATTTCTACGATGGACTTTAGCTCGTTCCTTTAAAAGGGAACGCCGTAGACGAAATTTTTGAAAAACTACTGGAAATAACGAATTGTAGGTGTAATTTATAGGGCGTTTTTCACAAAAACGAATTGAAAATTACAAATTTCCATTCACAGAATTGAAGTACAACATGTTTTGAAAGTTTTCCCTGACTACCACATGACTTTCCCTGATGGTATTAACCCTGCAAATTACCTGGTTACTTAAATGTGCCCTTCGGTTAAAATACTCGCTTTTGCAGTGCTTTTGTTCAACATATTGCGAAGAAATGCCATGAAATATTGAGCAAACACGATTTGTGTCTCTGAATTTTGCATGGCAAAGTGCTCCAATGGATCCGGTGCCCTAGCCAAACAGACGGATGAAAGACTTAGGGCACTTTGGCAGCATTTAGGAGGCTGGTTTCCATGGCCAAGAAAGTGAAACTGGACGTTTATGCAGAGCCTACAAATGCATTAATGGAATTGGTGGTTGCTTATTTACCCATCAAACATTTGCTGGATTGCTCGCTCTGCTTCTTCCCAAAAAAGCTTTCAAGCCACTCGAACGAATAGATTATTTCCCTACGCCTTTCCTATACACGAACACTGGTGACCTTTTCCAAATGAAAAAAACTGACCCTTAGTTGGAACAGGAAAAACAAACGTCTGAGGTTCAAGTTGCAGCAAAGTGCAAGAGGGGGGATTTAGAAAGCGAGTTACTGGATGAATATCATGTTTTGTAATGCTAGGACGTTTCCCATTGGACTCCTGCTACAGTATTACGGATCAGTTGCCAAAAGCATTAAATCAACTATAGAACACGTGACCAGCAGCACCCATCTATCCACCAACAGGAGACATGTCTTGACCAATTAGAGACCACCCCCCTCCTTGCAGATATAATTGGGCATTACAGCTACTTTTTCACCAGTCAACTTTTGTCGATCAAGTTGCTGTTGAACGTGAGAATGCGCTTTCAACACACTTTAACCAGAGTTGATGAATCAGAGCTGAATGAATTGGGGATCCTACAGCTACACGGCTAGTAATACTGTCAATTTCAACAAATATTGACAGTAAAACTGAGCGAGTAATGGGTGCTGTACTGATGGATTGATGTTCCAATCTCATTACTTTAAAACGATCATCCCAATTTTTGGTTAACATATCTTGATTTGCCAACCCCAGACGGTAGGTGTTCCTGGCATTTTTCCGATACTGAAAATAAATTATCCAAAAATTCGGATAATCGTCAGTATTGAGAAATATGGGACCCTACACGATTAGTAATACTGTCAATTCCAACAAATACGGACAGTAATATTGACAGCGTAGAGTCGGCATAAAACATCAATCCATCAGTACTGTGCTCATTACTCGGTACTTCTTACTGTCAGTACTGGAATAATGACAGTAACTTTAGTAATTTATCCCAAAAATTCAGATAAGCATCAGTAATGAGAATAGAACCTTAATCCATCTGTACTACACCCATTTCACGATACGTATTAATGTCTGTATTTGTGAAATTTCATCTGGAGAAGAAAGAAACATGAACCAAACGACCCTCTCAATGATGCTGCTACCTCTTGACCATCAAAACGAAACAAATAAAATTCCGGATTTCTCCTATTTCAAACATTTCTAATTGTGCTTTTCGTCTTTTATATTACATCAATTTTCTATTCACATCTTCGTCTTTCGTTTCTTAATCTTTTTTCATGCACTACTTTTAGTCTTCCTTTACATGTTTTTAACTTTACTCCGACTTGAATTTCAGAAGCAATGGTTAGGCTCGACAAAACACCTATTGGACCATTTGTTAGACACACAAAACTTGATTAAATTCGTTTCTAAAGTGAATGTTCCCCCGTATTATGTCATCATCTTAGAGAGGAGTTATCCAGATGATGTTCATTATGTTGTAGAAAAGTTATGCAGATCATGTCACGGAAATGGTCATGTTTCTGTTCCATAAAAAATTTGAACTAAAAACCATTACTTGTCATCTAATTTGGCAAAACCAGCTCGCATATAACACTTTTTGTAAATGACCTTTTGTGTGACGAAATTCCATCTTTGTTGCTCAAATTTTGGTAATTCATCTACAGAAAGTGTAGTTCAGGGCTCGAGTTTTCCTGCGAATCTGAAAAACTCAAAATACTAAAAAAATTGTCACCATTTACTCAATGTAGTTTCCAATTTTGACAATTTTGACAGTAAATTTTGACAATTTTTTTACCTTTTTGTCAACACTGTCAAAATTTACTCGATGTAGGTTCTAATTTTGACAATTTTGACAGTAAATTTTGACAATTTTTTTTACGTTTTTATCAAAATAGTCAATATTTACTCGATGTAGTTCCCAATTTTGACAATTTTGACAATTTTGTTTACCATTTTGTCAAAATTTACTTGATATAGTTTCCAATTTCGACAGTAAATTCTGCCAATTTTTTTTTACCTTTTTGAGGTTTTCAGATTCGCACATCAGGGTAGGAAAACTCGAGTTTTTCTTTTGACATAATTTTAATTTTGAATTTGACTTTTTGAATTTAGTGCGAATCTGAAGTTAAAACTTGGTTGAGGGAAGAAATAGGATGGTCAGCCTAGCCACTGCTGTTTTACATTTCTTTCTAAATAAAACTAAGATGTTTCATTTTTATCAAATGCTAATTCCAAAATGTAATTTCATGTGTCCAACAGGCTGGAAAGTCCTTCATTCCGAAGCTGCCGAGTCTGAGCATCGGAACGTGAACCAGTTTCACGACAACGGCCGCACAGTGTCCACCTGGGGGTCAAGGAGTGAAAAAACCTGGATTTCTCAAGAAATTGGATCGACCGTCCCAGAAGCCCCAGACTGCACTCGTGCTAATTGTTTCGTTTTCTTTTTTTCAAATATGGCTACCGAGTGGCCGCCATTTTAACGTACGTGTGGTCAGCACTATGTCCGATCGAAACGTTGAGGAATCTGGAGGAATGGACATCGAGGAGCAGATGAGGGAAGAAAACATGAAAAAAAAAAGACGGCAAAACGTGTGGAACCTGTGGTCAAACAACCAATTCCTGCCCCCTTCGTAACCTCATAACTCCGGGGTTTTCTCTCGTCAGTGGTCAGCCAGGCTCTTACGCTTATTTCTCATGGTCCAATTATATAACACAGGCTGACCACTGGCCGGACAAGCCCGTTAGCGACTAAGATCGGCTCTATATAAATATATATATTATACATACATGTCTAAACGATCTGTGATTGGTTTTTGATGACGATGATTGGTCATTTAGCGCTAGGCGTACAAATCGAAACAAATTAGTATATTAATAACCGGTACCACTATCATCACCTTTAATCCTCTCTCTATTTCCTGCCAATTAACAAATTGCGACTCGACACCTGCCGTGTTTTCAAGTTTTCAAGTCCACGCCAGCAATGGGGAAAATCCACCAATATCTGAAAAATGGGTTTGGTTAATGTTTCAATTTCAAATTTAGTTCAACTTTTTACCATTGCTGGTGTGGTCAATGACAGAGTTGCTCATCCGGATGTCGAACAGCGAAATCTGCCGAGTCGTCATCCTCAAGTAGAAATAATATAAAGTAATTATAGCAGCGCATAATGTGTCAAAATATTGGCTAGCTAACGTGAAAAAATAGTAAATCCCAGGAATTTCGCGATAGACCTACGTTGTGTGAATAGTTTTCTGTCGCCATAATCTTGTTTGAATTTTCGTTTGATTTACCAAACAATCCATAGCGCAAGTAGCGTAATTAAGCGGCTACGTGCTAACAGCTGATTTGCTAATGCATCAATCGTGTAACTGTCCTAATCGTCCTAGGTATTTTTTACAAAACTTCACATTCAAGTAGTCCCTGCCATTTGATGAATTTCGAAAATGCGAGGAATATCATCTGATGATAGCAGAACCTGGTGAGGGCAAATTTCTTCTCTGAAATCGAGACTTTTTCGAAAATTAGCTTTGGGGAGACATGAACGAAATATTTCTTGAATATCTGAAAGAAATGGGTTTTTTTTCATTGAAAATTCGGACTGAAAATCCGGAAATTTTCAAAATTTCTTCTTTGAAAATCTGAACTTTTCCAAAATTTCTTTGAAAATCTGGACTTTTCCAAAAACTAGATTTGGGGATATAAGAACGAAATATTTCTAAAATATGTGAATGAAATGTTTTTTTTATTCTTTGACAACCCGGACTTTTTCAAAAAAACTAGTTTTGATTAGATATGAACGAAATATTTCTTGAATATAAGAAAGAAATGTTTTCTCTTCTTTGAAAATCTGAATTTTTTTCAAAATTTCTTCTTTGAAAATCTGAATTTTTTTTATCTAGTTTTGGGGAATTCGGAACGAAACATTTCTTAAATATGTGAAAAAAATGGGGGGTCATATGACAACCCCAGAGATGATTCTGGAATTTATCAAATTTCTTCTTTGAAAATTTCGACTTTTTTCAAAAACTAGATGTTAGGAAGATATGAGCGGAATATTTCTTCTTTGAAAATCTGGACTTCTTGAAAACTAGTTTTGGGGAGTTATGAACGAAATATTTCTTGAATATGAGAAAAAATGTTGCCGAAAAATTGTCAATTGTGGGGGGGGGTGTCTTATGATCCCCCAAATATATGAATCATGTCAGAAGAAATATTGTCGCTTCAGGTCATCTTGGATCTCAAAATGAATTAAATTAAATAAAACTGATAGTGAAAAGAGTCAGGTCAGGTATAAGCATTTGCTCCGAGTTTAGGTGAAAGCATTTGCTCAACTGAATCCGAATAAGAGCTTGCTTGCACTGCCGCGGAAATGCTCAGATGTTCACAGCAAATGCTCAACTTCAAACATTGCATTCGTACTGCAGACAGAAAGTGTATTGTAATTATTTGCTCGGACAATTGACCAAAATGCTATTTTGGACGTAATTTGCATTTGAACAAATGAGAGGACAAAATAATTTACCGCGCACAAAACAAGGTTGAGTTTGGTAAGGCATAAACTAGACATTTAAAAGCAGTTGTAGCACTACCTCCAATTTTGTTCAGAAAAGCTAAAGCTTTTGTGTCTTATTTTAAACACTGAGGTGAGAGGTTTTCAGCACAAAACGGTGTCATTTGTTTAGCAATGTTCAGTTTTTCAAGATTCGTCAAATACTGTAGAACCTGTCTAAACAACATTGCCTAAAGTAATATCCTCTCTAAACTAATGTCAGCTGCCAGTCCCGACATGGGACCCATGTTAACTCTAATAATCCTCCATAACCTGATAGTCAATGATTATTGAATTGATTTTTATTGGTCCCCCAAGTTTTTACAGGTCATGAGTTTAGACAGGTCCTACTGTATGCGACATATAAACACTCGTACCACGCAATACTAGTTCAATAACCACAAATAAGGCAAATTCACCACCGAAAAGCAAGAAGAAGAAGAAGAAAAAAAAAACTCCATGCCCGATTGTTTCGCATTTGGTTTTGTTTCGTTTTCATTTGTTTGTATATAGTGTGTGAATGGTTCTACTTTCAATGAACTGTATATATTCACGATATTTCCACGTTGTCCTCGCTATAATTAACTAAATAGACACGTGCTTCCAGTTGAGCAAGCTGTGATGATGTCAATCCCTGACATCTTTGTTTTTCAGCAAACCAATTGTTTTCCAACTTTTTTTTGCACAAAACGATATTACCCATTCGCAATTTGCATACTGCCTAATAGACCGCTAATAGTTGGTTTTGTCTCGACTTTTAGTTAACTAGGTTGAGTAAGTATACCGGTGAGATTGGAGGGGGAATAACCAACAACGAAGTACCTGTAGTTTTGAAAACCGAAAATGGAATTA
The DNA here is from genome assembly GCA_034687865.1 of Kryphioiulus occultus. Taxonomy (NCBI): domain Eukaryota; kingdom Metazoa; phylum Arthropoda; class Diplopoda; order Julida; family Julidae; genus Kryphioiulus; species Kryphioiulus occultus. Next base: position 21,365 of record JAQGAF010002538.1, read on the forward strand.
AAAAATAAGATTAAATGAGGATTTTGAAGACTCACAATCTGTAAAAACTATAAAAACACATGTAACACAAAAATCTAGAGCAGTTTTTATGGATTTAGTTGAAAAATTTAATTTTCTCCATTTCAAATAATTCACTTGTTTGTGCAACAAAGAAAAAATCAAACAAACTGAACAAACACATTCGTTTGGTCGGGAATAGTCTTTTCTGTAAAATTTGTAATTACACGCCAACGAAAAACTGATTTTTGAATTATTCTCATTGTTAAATTTAAAAAACGAATTGAGATTCGTGAAATTTCTAGGATGTTTTTTTCAATGATGAAGCAGTACATGAAGCAAACATTCGTTTGGCTGGGACCTATTTTTTTCTGTAAAATGTGTAACGTTTGAGCTTACTGAAGAAAAAAAATTAACGAAAAACTGATTTTGAATTCTTCTTAGTTTAAGGGTGAGCCTTACACCTGGCCAAATGTTTTCGTGGAATTTGTCCATTTTTTCCGTTTTTGCGGTTATTTTTA
>JAQGAF010002539.1:0-21880 GCA_034687865.1 Kryphioiulus occultus
TAAGGTCTGCTGAATAACTGGTAAGTTAATTTTTTATTGATTTGAGTGTTTTTAAAAAACATAGTATAAAATAAAATATGACATGAGGAATTTAACTCTGAATTTAACTCCTTCACCGGCTTAATAATTCATTAAAGGTCGGTACTGGTGATTTTATAAAAAATATATGTTTAAATCATTGATGTTTCTAAACAATGTTCTTAAAACATGCACATAATATCATTTTTTTCCGGTAACGTTTTTCAAACAATTTCGCCTTCGGTGGTCTCTTAACAAGTAAAATCCCAGGAAAGTTTTTTTATTGAAATCTACACTAAAGTGCACAATTTGTGATCTAGTTTTCCAAAAAATGGTGCAAAAATGTCCAGCAATTATCAAGCCGACGTTATTAAAAAATTAGCTTACGGTGTTTATTTACATTAACCCATACCTCAATACGGGGGGAGGGCGATATTAGTGTAATTCGAAAAAAAAATTATTTTGTGACGCCTTAATTATATTCTTCTTACAACTTTTCTATTATTGGGTACGCGTAACGAACCACCCAATTCAAAATGGCGTCGCATATTTCAGAATGCACTTTGTTTTAACAACTGCTCAGATGCACATTATGAAAGGTTGTTCAACACTTATGACGGCCATATCAAAAATTGCAGTGCATTCTATTTTTCAAGCTAGTTTGTCAGTGCTTCTCTTGATAACAAGCATCAAGAAGTATTGAAGATAGTCATTCAACGTTTAAAAAGAAAAAAATGCATTAAAATTAATAATGGACATTTGCAGAGGTTATTTTACAAAAACCACAGATACTTTCTCAAGTAATTCTTCAAATTAACGTTAATTTTTTTGTGGGAATGATATTTTACAAGTACATGGTATATAGAAATATTCACAAACGGTTCCAGTTTCCATCAAAATTACTAAAACACATTTATTTCACATGCCTCTTTCTTCGTGCCATACGTTTCCACACTGGAATATATTCCATAAGATGTTTTAACGTAAAATGTAAATCTGGATCTGCAATCAGACAAATAATAAAATTAATACAAAGAAAATGTATAGACATATTTTTAAAAATTACTAACTTACCTGAGTCACGAAAATTAGCGTTAAGACGCAAATGTTTAAGATAGAGTTCCAATGAATGATAGATTTTCTTCAGGTACCCTCCACAAACCTGAGTGAAAAAACGAATTTTAACTTTGCACATGATTGATTATTTGAATGCAACATGTAATACTTACATATTTATTATATTGCTTAAAGTATTCCTTAACCGCTTCGATATCCATTAACAAAGATGGTGATGGTTTTGTAGCTGAAGTCTTATGGGCCACATTGAACATAAGTTTTGCCACATGTCGCACTCTTGTTAACCTAGTAACTTCAAAATTAAAGTATTTAATCAGTATCCTAACAAAAACAGAAACAAATAGGATTTCTTTATTTCAACCAAATTATACTCATGGCATTTACTTGGATTCTTTATCCCCATGTAGTGCTTTAGGAAGTCATCATAGTCTTTAAAGTAACTGTCAGAAAAATGTTTATGAAGTCGCTGCTTGTCCGTAACATTGTCACCGGCTTCTGATGAACTCTCATCTTCACTGTTTTCCACGTTATGACCAATGATTTTGAAAAGCTTAACAACTGAAATTTAAAAAAAATAATAATAGTTTTTCAGACTGTCAAGTAGTACAAGGGTAGTAAATATAGTAAATAATTATATAGTATAATAATAATAGTATTAATATACATATTAAGATAGATATTAGTACTATAATAATAGTATTAATAATAAATAATATAGTAAATATAGGAAAAATGAAAAAACGATATAGGAAGAATATAGGAAAGAAAAAAAATATAGAATTTTTTTCTGAAAAAATCAACAAATTACTTCAGCTTAGAGCATTTCTAGCTTTTTAATTGTAATTGCTCATGTTGGTATACAATTTTTCACACTTTCTCACATGCAAATATCAAATTTTTGTTCTCATTTCTTCCTATATAAATATTTGATTTTTGTTCACATTTCTTCCTATATAAATATTTGATTTTTGTTCACATTTCTTCCCATGTAAATATTTGATTTTGTTTCAAAATGTTCACCAAATATTTCAGAAAAAAATTTTTTTCATGAATATAATTTTAAAATGACAGTTTTCCGACCAATTTACAATAGGCCTATTGAGAACGCCGTAGGCAACTTTTATACAAAAACTAGACAAACTAGGGCACAAATTAACATAATGCATTTTTAAAGACATGCTGTGGGCAACTTATTTTTTTTTTTAAAATAGCGCTGTTCACAAAAACTAGACCACAAATGATGGATTTCAGATTTCTTTTCTAAAAAAAATTAATGTGAGTAAATACTAACATTTAAGAGAACGTCATACGCGAGGTCTAAAAAACAAAAAAAAAGCTAGCCATATTCCATTTTTAAGGCATTCTTGGAGATATTAATAATCAAGAGAATGCTGTAGAGAATTTTTTTTAAATTAAAAACAGAAATGATAGATTTAACATTAATTTAGGCGCACTGCAAGTGAATTTTTTTTATAAAAACCAAATCTCAGATGCTGAATTTTGCCAGTATCTGCTATATTTTCTTTGCCAAAGCAGTTTGGAGTAAAATATAGGACTACCTCAAAAATATAGGAATCACTTGACAGCCTGCTTTTTATGGATAACCATAACTCATAAATAAAACATTACCTTTAGTGAGACATGCAGGGTTATTATAGAATTTCCCCAAATATTTCTTCAGAATTTTTCTCGTGACAAGTCTCATCTTTGTACATTCGGTTTTTGTGGCTTCTTCATTAAAGTGATGCACCCGCTGTAGATGTTGTGGTAGTTTTCCAAATGTGTCCTTTTCACATAAATCGCATGGAAAATTGAACCGATCTATTCAAAAGTCCTGTATTAATGCTTCAATAAAAAAGTTTTGCTGATTTTTTAGCAAATACTTACTTGGTTTGCGTTTCGTAGTTTCTGACAAAATACTGGAAGATCCACTTTCAGAATCTGTACCTATGCCACTAGAGGATGAATTTACCCTAACCGAGTTGCCCTCTGAAATAAAAAATGTGTAAATGTGGCATTGAATGCAAATGAACTTATAATTCGATTCCAAAGTTGCAACAAAACAGAAGTTCTTTTAACAATGAATGACATTTAGAAAGCTAACCAGTAATTTCTGTTGCGCTTTCAGATGCACAGCTACCACTTGAAGAGGAATTTTCCATAACTGCATTGCTCACTGAAATATAAATTTATGTTGGTATGAATGGAAAAATAAATAGAATTTGATTGGAAAGTTTCACAAACCTACCATTTTTTTCCAAATGCCATTGAGAAGCACAAGTTCCCTCATCAGATGGTGTAGTCATGCTTAATGATGGTTCAGACTCATATTGCTCCAAATTTAATCCTGGGACAAAAGATAATTGGTTAGATTATTCAAATTAATAAATCACAGCTTTTTAAATGTAAAAATACCAACCTGATTTCTTAGAATCTTTTTCAGTTTCTGCATTATCTTTTTCATTGATACTGGATGAATGGGTTAGCTTTTGGCATTTATTCGGGATTGGTAAATTTTCATCACCTTAAAATTAAAATTAATTATAAGATTGTTTGCAAAAATATGAATGATTATCAAATTCCAAAAAAACCAACCTGGTTTCTTAGAATCTTTTTCAGGTGCTGTATTTTCTTTTTCACTGATGTAGGATGAACGAGTTAGCCTTCGGCATTTCTTTGGGACTGGTAAATTTTTATCACCTTGAAATTAAAAATGAATTAAAAGATTGTTTGAAAAAAAATATTAATAATTTCCAAATTATATTATATTACCTTCAAATAATCGAATTTTCTTCTTAGACTGGTCCATCTTAAGTGAACGTTTTCTGCCTTTTACAGCGCTTGATTTACACTCGGTAACTATCTTCAGACTAGGTGTAAGACAGTTACATGCTCCCGATACTTTTCGCTTCACCTTATTTGCCTAAAATATCAATTTACTTTGTAAATCTTAATGTCCATAAAAGATTTTTCCAAACGATTTTCTAAATGATTCATATTACCTCATCAACATTTTCCGTAATTTTGACACCATTCTTCGAAGTTCTCCTTCCAGCGGATAATTTCATATCAATTTCTTTATCTGGAAAATGAAGTAAATATTAAAAACAAAATGTTTTTGTATCATGCCTGTCTGAAACGTTTAAATAGGAAATTTAAATAATTCTGTCCACATTTAAATAATCTTGTGTAGTAAAAAGGTGTCTGAAGTACTTGAAAATAAAAATGCTGTTGTCTCGCATAATGCGTTTGTACTGTTTTGGAGCAATTTGTCCAAAATGTCAACGTTTGTCCTGTTTCGGGACACAATTTTCCAAAATTCTGGGGCTAGTATATTGGATCATCATTGTTGACATTTTAGAGAAAGAAATCCACAATGATGGATGTTAAACATTTCTAGGACATTAGTAATACAAAAACTAAGGGAAAGACTAGGCGATAATTTTGAAAAACTAACGGAAATAACTAAGGAAAAACAATACTGGATAGACAAGTAAATATACCATGAAACAAGCCATTAATTTCGTTTCAAACATATGGCAGCATTGTAATTAATGAGTGTGCTTACTGTAGTAATTATGGTGCTGATGCTTTCAAAAATAACATTAAATGCAAAAATGAGCTCTGAATAACAGATATTAACTAGTTGACTATTTTTGTTTAGGTTTCTAATAAAAAAATCATTAATTGCTACACATGCATTGTGGATATTTTCCATTAAATTTATGAAAAGTTTCTAAGCATCCAACTTGTGGTTTTTTTATTGTAAGAGATTCACACTGATTTTTATGAAGCTATTCTCTTACAACTTCCACCACCTAGGATTCTAGAAGTAACTTAAAGACCCTTGCAAAGACTCATTTTTACTGACTTCTCAGTCGACCAAAACCTTTAGCTTATTTTTAAATTTTAATCGTAGTTATGCTCAATGTGTGTGTTTTAACAACAAAGCACATGCATTAGTCGATTTGTAATAGCTATAACATTATTTCCCAGGATATTTCCAGTATTATAAAAATTTCCAGGATTTTCAGCCCAGTCAATAGACATACTAGGACTTGATGGAAACACCCGTATGACCACTTTGAAATAAACTGGCTTGTGCGGAATATATCTATCGCCAAAATTGAAATTTCACTAAAAGTTGAACTTAAACTTTTCAACTTAACTTTAGCTTAGTTTTGAAATTGTTATGCATGTAGTTGTGCCATCAATTCAACTCATCTCAACACATTTTAGCACAACTATCAGTCGACTATGATCACAGGTCTGGGAGACTAAGCAAAATTGTATCCAAACGTGTAGGCCTATCTAACAAAAGATTGACTATTACCCAAAATGTATCCTCAATATTCACTTTGGCATGTGGCACTTTTTCACATGCAAATATCAGATTTTTTTAAAATTTTCACCAAATATTTCAGAAAAAATAAAATTTTCACCAAATATTTCAGCAAAAAATAAAATTTTTACCAAATATTTCAGCAAAAAATAAAATTTTCACCAAATATTTCAGCAAAAAATAAAATTTTCACCAAATACTTCAGAAAAAATTAAAATTTTCATGAACAAAACATCGGTTCTCATACTTTGGACCACAACCGCGACCCATCTAGGGCGATTTTTTTTTACGAAAACTAGAAAAACTGGTGTAAATATTAAAAATTTAAGAAAATCATTTAAGAGAACGTCGTTGACGAAAATAAAAAAAAACTTTAGCCAAAATGCATTTTTTAAGACATTCTTAGCAATTCGATTATTCAAGGGAATACCCAGGTAGTTAAAACAAATAGTAGGCCTACTTTTTACAAAAATTGTACCACAAATGATGGATTTCCGATTGCTTTTTTCTAAAAAAAACGGTGCATGTGTGCAAATACTCACATTTAGATAATGCCATAGGCAAAATTTTTTTAAAAAAAATAGACATAATGCAATTTTTAACACATTCTTAGAAATATTAATAATTAAGAGAACGTCACAGCTGTTTGCAGTAGAGTGTGATCACTATCAGCCTATTACCAAACTATTTTCGCTAAATTTATCTACTTTTTAAACAAATTTAGACACCATATCGTAATGGAATATTGGAAATCCTGGCCCCACGCGTTCTAACTGGTTTACGGTTAACTTGGCAAATGGCAATGTACACAGCCATTTAAATTGTTTTAAATTTGGGTAAACACTAGCTAAAAGTCATATCACATGGGGCCCATATTTGCATTGTTTACAGTAATGGAATGAAAATCTCTACCCCTACATGTTGTCACCGTATTGTGTAAAGTGACGGAATTTGTTATGACCTAGCCAGAATTCCCACTCAGATTCTCAGGTAGATTTCCCTGACATTTTATGAGATCTCTTCTTTTACATTATAAAATGATCGATTTTATACCAAATTTTTATAAAAGGTGATGACTAATTAATTGTATGGTGCAAACTATCTCAATTTCCCTGACATTTTCACGATTTCTCACGAATCTCCTGATTTCCCCTAACTTTTCAGAAAGTAGGAATCCTGCTAGCTAAATTTTAATAAACATTTTCGAAATATATGTACTTAATAAATCTCGTAATATTTTGACTAAATATTTCGAGACCTAATAAATGTTGGAAAATTTAGTGACATACCGCCGAATTTTCCAATTTAATAGGCCTCGAAAATTTCAGATTTATTAGACACTAGGAATACATTTTAGGAAATTTCCGCTAAACACCAATTCTGTCACTGCAACCACACGTGGAGGCCCTAGATACATGTACATACAATCAACATTTTGTAGGCTAATACTTGATTTAGTAATATTCGAATTAATCACTTACCTTTTACAATCACTGCTGTTTTGGTGCAAAATATCCAAAAAATGGCACGAAAACTCAGAAAAGTTCACACGTGAAAACAACACGTTGATTGCAGTACCGCCTGAGTCATGAGTGCAAGGGACAAGCGATAATGGCTTTGAATTAGGACAAGGAGGAGGAACTTAAATTGCAAGTTACATCTGGTCACACTGGGAGTAAAGCGCAGTGTGACCCAGTCGTGCTAAGAAAATGTTCAGTTTTTCACGAAAATGAATTCGAAATTGGACATTTTCAGGGACAAGGACAAATTAATATTCCGGTCAGTATATTTCCAGCCCAATAGACATCATGTTTAACTTTATAAATTCCGTCAATTGATTATAAAAAAGTCGACGAAAATTCAAATAGTCCATGATATAGTCAAAATAGTCAAAAAATCCATGAAGGCAGTCCATTGGGCATTCCCAATGCATTCCAAATAAACCGGACAGAGGCGGGACATATCGTCAATTGGAATTTAGAGTTCTCATGATTGTTCAATTTCTGCTCAGAAAGTTTAACAAAAAATGTCACCAAATTATTGTTGAAGATGGTGCTAAGCAATATTATACATGTACATATCCATGTACATTGGACATGTACATGTACGTGCAATGTTTTGACGAAAAACGTGAAAATAGAACGCAACGCGATTCGCCCAAAAATTCGAATTCGTGCGATTTTTTTGATAGCTGTTGAAAATCCGAAAGTTGAAGGGTGGTCAGCTTCGTTCGCCTTAACAAGTAGTCGATTAACTTTGTATGTTGAAAGCGTGTTCCGAAGTTTAAATTCGCTTTCAACAGAAAATTGAATCACGAGAACGAGGCTTATCAAACGAAAATATTATCTGCATATTTTAGTTGCCATCTCCATGTAATGTTTATAATTTAACCTAATATGACGTGTTTTGTTAAAAAATGTAAGGGAATAAAACCTGGGCTAGCGGGGATCTAAAACCAGAGGTCAAATGTTCTAAAACTGGAATTCAAATACATTCGATTTTGAGAGAATTTCCCATTTTTTCCAACTTGTTTTTATAAATAAGCGGTCAATTTCCTACATGTAAATCCAGAAACAAGCTAACATGCTAGGGGTCTACTGAATTTGGTTATGCAAATATGATTTTCAGAAACGGCCGTAAGAGAATTTTTTTGTGTGCAAAATTGGATGACAAATGATAAATTTTAAATAAAAATTCCAAGACCCTAATGTAACACTAAAATGCAATAATTGAAAAACGTGGTAATCTCGTTTTCCTTAGATATACATCAACATATCATCACTGATTTCGCCATTACCTACATGTAGGTTGTAACACTAGATTTTACTTCGGTATGTCCTCTGTTGTATTTCCCACTCAGCAATAGAAAACAAGATTACAAAGTTGGTTAAATTACCGGTATCGCGTTTTTGCTTTTGCGTGTCTTCAGCGTTAAATATTCTAAAAATGCGGTACTTCTGTTTCGCTAGCAGACAGCTTCTAGAGAAATAAACATGACGGAAATAAAGGACCAAGGCCCAACGTTCTCGCATAGAAACACTTTATACAAATTCATTTGTATAAACAAAACAGCTGTACAAATTACAAGATAGAAACTCGAGACAGTTACCGCCGCGGGGCACGCACACGCACAACGTAGACAAAGTCCATGATCGTGTTCTCTACGTATCCTAGATCTCAAATATATATAGTATGTACAATAAGTAATGGTTCAGTAAGAAGTGCTCTGGTCCAAAGAAAGACACGGTAAATAAAACTTTTGTGCCCGCTTCGAAACGCAGAAATGTCACGAGAATGGAGAACGGAGAACATCGAAGAGTCCGGGGAGACGCTGACTAAGGACTAGTTGGTATGGGAGGGCCAGGAGGGCAACCTGGCCACATTTTAGGGCCATTTGTAAAGTACGCACCGAATGGTAACCTCGGTCGCATTGAGTTGGGATCTGGTCACACTGCATAGGGAAATTTGGGAGATTTTGGACAAAATTGGCCCTGTTTGGTGACGTCCATTCCAGAAACGTTTTGTCGAATGCAAATTTGACTCTAGGTCCCAAATGTGCCAACATATTTTGCATTAAGTGGTCAAAATTTACAAACTTGCTCGAATGAACGAATGCCGATGTTAAATTTGGAAACTTGGACAAAATTCGCTTACTTTAGTGACTTGCAGGCCAAAAGCGTTTTGTAGAATGCAAAATTCCGAGACTCGAATTCCCAATTGTGCACACATAATTTGTGTTAACAAGTCAAAATTGACAAACTTGCTAGAGCGAACAAATGCCAATGATAAATTTGGGAAATTTCGGACAAAATTCACCCAATTTAGTGACTTGCATGCCAAAACGTTTCGTCGAATGCAAAATTTTGACTCGAATTCTCAATTGTGCCAATATTTATAAACTTGCTAGAGCGAACAAATGTCGACGGTAAATTTGGTAAATTTAGGACAAAATTCGCCTAATTTAGTGACTTCCATGCGAAAAAGGTTTTGTAGAATGCAAATTTTTGACCCGAGGTTCCAAATTCTGCCAACGTATTTTGCGTTAAGTCAACATTTACAAACTTGCTAGAGCGAACAAATTCCGATGGTAAATTAGGGAAATTTAGGACAAAATTCGCCCAATTTGGCGACTTCCATGCCAAAAACGTTCTTGATTTGATTTGAGAACTTGCTAGAACGAATGAATGCCGGTGTGGTCAGTTGATTAGTTTTTGCCAAACCGGTTAAACTTCACCAAAATTTACCAAATTTGCTGGCATGAGCACATGTCGGACTTATCGAAACTATGTTTTGTCCAACTCAAGTTTCTGCCAATCTCCCAATCTCCCAAAATGGTGTCATTCAATGCGATGTTTTGCCGAATGCAACTTTTGACTCGAGTAAGTCGAGTTCCCAAACCTGCCGACAAATTTTGCGTTAACATGTGAAAATTTCAAAACTCGATCGAACGACAGACTTCCTAGGTGGTCAGTGTCCAAACCGGTGCTAGGCATTGGGGATGGACATCCGCGGATTCAAACTTGGGACAATCTTCACGGGACGCAACCCGGAACAGCGTTCAAAACTGATCCGACAGAGCATGAAAACTGAGCATGGACTCCAGGTGGCGCTGCGACATCCGGTGCTTTGTACTATGACTGTCGGCCCGCTGAGTGTCCAGGTGGCGCCGGGGTCGCCGCAGTTAACTGAGATCAGGGGGTCCAGCGCCACGTGGACACGTGCGGGACTTGGAGTCTTCCATGGCGTCCACGGCGTCTTCGGCCCCGCAACACGACGAAAAAGACGAGTAAAAAAACATGGCGGAAATGTGAGGAGTACGAAAAATGGGGGGTGGGTGCTCTGAGAATGCTCACGGCGCCTGTTCCAAAGGCATACACGTGCTCCACGGGCGCCACGGGTTTATCACAGTGGGCTTGGGCGCCGAACGTTCCTATCCCGCGTCTTTGGCAAATCGCACGGAAACGAGGGCGGAAATGGCACTTTTCTCCTCCAGGTGGCGTGCGGCTGCTCAGCTGGCCTGCGGGGTCATGTAGTCCGCCAGGTGGCAGTCCGCCGCGGGTTGCGGACCGTGCACCGGGTAAGCCAAGGTAGTCCGTAGCACGTCGTTGTGCTCGTAGAGCGAAGTCTGCGCGTAGTGCAACACCAGGTCCTTCAGGGTTGGGTAGATGTTATAGGGCTCCGCGAAGCCGTAGCCCTTGTCTGTCTTCTGGATGATGCAGTGGGACACCTTGCCGCTAACGCTGCAAAAAGACCAGAGGACACGGATTAGCATAGTTCGGAAATTTACTTCACGTAGCCGTGTATTATGAAAAACACGGCTGTACGACTGGTTCAAGTTTTGTTGGGTATGATATTGGTACCCTGGTGGAAAGATTAGTATAGATCAGAATAAAATTCATAGTGGTGTCAGTACATATTTACTGATATATGGTGATATTAGTATAAATCTTACTTATAACATTACGAGTGTATTGGCGAGAAATAGTGTGACCAGTACATTTGCACAAAGTTCGTGCAATTATTGCACTAAATTATCACTAGCTTCCAGCAGTGCTTCCAGCAGCATACATGCTGACAATTAATATCAGTACTGATAGTATAGTGATGGATACTTATGTCACTACAGTCCATACTGTTTATACTAATACCACTAATAATAATACTGTATACTAATCCATAGCGTTAAGTAGTGATATACAGTATACTGTTATCACTAAAGTATCACTAGTTTCCAGTAGTGTCAGTAATAGCATAGTGATATCAGCTTTTGCAACTAAAAAGGTGGATAGTGATTTTAAATGGTTGCAGTCAAATTTAATGGCATTTTTTTGTAAGTTATAAATCTCACTATAGAGTTTCAATATAACTCAATTATAATAATTTGTATAGTTTCCATATAACTTACAAAAAAATGCAATTAAATTTGACTGCAAACATTAATTAAAATCACTATCCACCTTTTTAGTTGCAACAGCTGATATCACTATGCTATTACTGACACTGCTGGAAGCTAGTGATACTTTAGTATATATCACTATTTAACACTATGGAGTAGCATACAGTATTTGTATTAGTGGTATTAGTACAGTATGGACTGTAGCAGGGTGTCTACTGAACTGTAATTTCATTTTTCCAGTATAAAAATTCAATTTATTTTAGTTCAATAAATAATTTGTTATGTCAATTATATGCTCACCAGGGGCGGATACAGCATTTTGCGTGAAAAATATAGTAACAGCCTTAATATTAATAAACAATAAACGCCATAGGCGAATTATTTAAAAAAAAACTAGTCCCAAACAATTGGTTTTACTCAGATTTCCACAAAAAATTGATATTAATAATTGAAAAGCGCCGCAGGCAAAATTTTTAGAATAACTTAATAATAAATGATAACATTTTTTAAAAACAAGACCCACTATTTCCATGGGCTATGTATCACAATGGGATCATTTAGAAGCTAATTGCTTACATGGTGTCATGGGGTGGAATTTTTAGAGCATTTTGAAAAAAATACATTTGAAATTGAAAAATTTCCTCGATCACAAAAAATATCCAGTATATTCAAGTATGAAAACGATTTACAGTATATTCCAGTCCAGTAGACACCCTGTATTAGGAGGTACAAAGTTTCTTTTGAAGCCTTACAGGGTTCATACCAAAATTTGCAACTCAATTTCCCTGACCAAGTCTGATTAATTTCCATGACTTATCGAACAAAAATGTCACATGTCAGGTTTCACACTCAAATTCTCAAATCGATACCCATGACAACAAAAATAGTAATTTTAGATCACAAGTAATGAATTGACTAATTAGTAGCAAAATTAATAGTGAAGTAAATATATCGGGCAACTTTTGTGAAAAGTACACATATTTCAACAATGCAGTACTGTATTTCTGCGCACTTTAGAAATTTTATTAAATATTAACTGCGGTAGGTTTTAAATAATAGATTTTAGTCTGTATGTTTCCATACAAAAATTTGTTTAGCAATATGGGATCGCGAAAGGCAACATTCTTAGAAACAAAATATTGAGAAATAATAATTAAGGGAATGCAGTGGCAATTTTCATAAAAAAATTCGTTCATAAATTTGCTAAATGATAAATGCCAGTTTTTTAATTGCTTTTAAAAAATCGTAAACTGTCTCAATTTCCCTGACATTTTCACGAATTTTGACGAATTCCCTGACACTTTTTTCATTTTTCGTTTGCTTGCCTTAATGGACAAAATGTCAACATTTCCCTGACCACATTTCATCTCCCTGTCTTTCCCTGACGGCATGAACCCTGCCCTACATAATTCTTTTGCCAGCAAAAATGTTGCAGGCCTGAATTTCAAAAAAAAAATTACATCCGAAATGATGGATTTTAGCCCTCAATTCCATAAAAATATTCAGCAATATCAATAATTCACTTGAAAATGATAGAGATTTTTGGAAAAAACAACCATCACATACTAAAATTTATTTAACATCTTCGTGTTCGAGGCCTGTTCACTAAGGGTTGGTACAAAGACCCAAATTTTAAGACGAAACAACATTACCAGAACCATTCCCTGACCATTAAGCTAAATTTGTGCATCTGAAACGAGTGGGCATAACCTGGTTGGTGTGGGCATGAAGCCCAGCTGACCGTTGTTCATAAACCACCAAAAAATGCCGCAAAAGGGTTGAGCACCAAAATGACCCCCCATTAACGGCTCTTACGAGCGCCATTAGGAATAACTACATCTATAATCAGAATGACCAGATCTAAAGTACGGATGGTGGGTGGGCTAGCGTTCCACTTTCGTTGCATGGGACAGCGGGTGTTCCGAATGTAACCGTTCCGAGTTCAGGGTTCATCCCAAAATTTGCAACTCAATTTCCTTGACTTGCCCTGACCAAACCTGATCACGTGTAAGTAAAAATAACTATTTGCAATCTGAATATCCATATTTGCGTGTTTTTCTGTGCAACTGCTACACTTCTTGGTCAACTACATGTGCTTCAAAGTCAGCTGACTACTATATCAATTTCCTTGACATTCCCTGAAGATTTCCCGAATTTTTACGAATTCCCTGACATTGTTTCATTTCCCTGATTACTCTATCTGTATTTCCCAGACATTCCATGAAATTTTCACGAATTCCCTGACACTGTTTGATTTCCCTGACAGTCCCTGAAATTTTCACGAATTCCCTGACACTTTTATTTGCCTGCCATTTCCTGACACTGTTCCATTTCCCTGACATTCCCTGACACTGTTTCATTTCCCTGACTACTAACTCAATTTCCCTGACAGTCCCTGAAATTTTCACAAATTCCCTGAAATATCCTGACACTTATATTTGCCTGCCATTTCCTGACACTGTTCCATTTCCCTGACATTCCTTGACACTGTTTCATTTCCCTGACTACTAATTCAATTTCCCTGACAGTCCCTGAAATTTTCACGAATTCAATGAAATTTCCTGACACTTATATTTGCCTGCCATTCCCTGACATTGTTCCATTTCCCTGACATTCCCTGACACTGTTCCATTTCCCTGACATTCCCTGACTACTAACTCAATTTCCCTGACAGTCCCTGAAATTTTCACGAATTCCCTGAAATTCCCTGACACTTATTTGCCCGACATTTCCTGACACTGTTTCATTTCCCTGACATATCCTGACACTTTCATTTCCCTGACAATCCCTGACACTGTTTCATTGCCCTGACATTCCCTGACACCCGAATTCATTGCCAAGACATTCCCTGAAATTCACTGACACTGTTTTATTTCCCTGCCATTTCCTGGCAGTTTTACTTCCCTGACTACTACCTCAATTTCCCTGACATTCCATGAAATTTGGCGAATTTTGTCGAATTCCCTGACACTGTTTCGTTTCCCTGACTACTATCTCAATTTCCCTGACATTCCCTGAAATTTTCACGAATTCCCTGTCTTTCCAGAAAAAGGGAACCCGGCTACATCTTCCTGACTTTCCCTGACCACATTTCATTTCCCTGACTTTCCCCGACAGCATGAACCCCGGAATTACGTGCAATTTTTGCCAAGGGAGATTTTAAGGGAACATTTGGAGAATTTTACCCAGCTGCGGAGCTTTTCATTGAGATTTGGAGAGAAAAAGAAAAAGTATCCCGTCGCTAAACTTACACAATGGAGAGTGCTGGCTGACCGTGCACGCTGGACGGTCGAATGAGGAACGTGCCGTCCACCTTGTCTTGTAGCAGCTGCTCCGCCTCCTCCCTGGAGGCCCGCTGCAGGTACCACGTCGTCTCGTCGTGGTGTGGGGAAGACTCCTCGTCCCGGCTGATGGCCCGCTCCTGGAAGCTGTTCAGCTCGGGCCGAGACTCCGTGGACGAGTCCCTCAGCAGCACGTCGATCTTCTCCTGTTTCATGCCGTGAGACAGCAACCACCTACGGGCCATTCCAGAAAAACACATCGGTCAAAGTCTGCGCTAAGCCGCTAATGCCGGATGCCGCAAAATGGTACTCACGACTGCAACTGCTCCCTCTGGCGGTGGAGCTGAATGACCTCCGGCTTGATGCTGTTCATCTCTCGGTCCAGACTCCGGTTGTAGGCCACCAGCTGCTTCAGGTCATTGTCCAGCAGGATCTCGCTGTCCTTCAGCCACTGGATCCGGGACTTTGCATATGCGAAGTTCTCGATCATGCTGCGAAAGAGAATTGCTGATGAGAATTTGGTACGGTACGTAAAAATCACGAAATTCCCCAAGTTTTTCAGGGTCATGTACTACTGTGTCCGGGTTGTGAAAATAGCACATCCCGTATGTTTTGACTGGAACGACATAGGTGAAATTTTGCAAAAAACTGTCCGAAACTCAAATTTTAGGCCACAGTTCTGTCAAAATAATATTTAGTTATAACAGTAATATTTGGATTATAATAACTGTATTTTAGTAAACATTACAGGGTGTCTACTGGATTTGGTATTGCAAATTCCATGACTTTTTCATGACTTGAAATTTTGTAACCATGTCCATTAGAATATGGGGCTATTCAAATTTTAAGTTATGACTAAATAACGATTTTCAGAAACATCATCTACCACTGTTGAGCTATTATTGACCAAAAACACCCCACAGGCAATTTTTTTTGGTGAAATGATGTCAATTGCATGACTTTTCCAAGACCCTGATATAAATATCATGATTTTTCCACGACCCTGATGTCAATTTCATGACTTTTCCGTGACCCTGACGTAAATTTCATTACTTTCCCGTGACCCTGATGTAAATATTATTACTTTTCCACGACCCTGATGGCAATTTCATGACTTTTCCATGACCCTCATGAAAATCTCACGACTTTTCCAATACCCTGACGTAAATTTTCATGACTTTTCCATGACCCAGATGTAAATATTATGACTTCCAAGACAGTGTTGTAAATCTCACGACTTTTCAATGACCCTGATGCAATTTTCATGACTTTTCCATGACCCTGATGTCAATTTCTTGACTTTTTCATGACCCGGATGTCAATTTCATGACTTTTCCATGACCCTGGTGTAAATTTCATGACTTTTCCATGACTCTGATGTCAATATCATGACTTTTCCATGACCCTGATGTGAAATTTGGAAATCTGACAAACACAGAACATTGCGCCCGATACTCACTTTTTCATCTCGTGTGGCTCTGCCTCCTTGTAGAACTTCTCCTGCAGCTGGATTTGCTCCTCGAAGAACGCTAGCGTCTCCGTGAACGCGTCCATGGCCTGCTTCTTCATGGTGATGTCCTGCATGGTCTTGGTGTAATCCTCGTAGAACTGATCGTACTGCTTCGACTTGCCCTGGTACTCCTTGTTCACGTTCATCAGCTTCTGGCACACATTGTCTAAGTTGGCATTGCTCTCCTCCTCATCGTCTGCCTGCTGGAAGCGGGACACCGGGTAAAGCAGCTTCACGTCAAGCGTGCGATTGTACTGGTTGAGCGACACGTTGCGGTAGAAATTCACCAGCTCCACCACCGAAGAGAACTTGAGCGGTTCCGAGAAGCCGTAGTGACTGTTCTTGTGGCAGATCTTGATGAGTTTGCTGCTGCCGCCCTTGCGTAGCGTCAGCGTGTACTCGCCGCCCTTGTTCGATGCGTCCCGCACCAGGAATGTGCCGTCAGGGGTGTCCTTCAGCTTCTCGTTCACTTCCTCCCTGAGAAAAGAATGGACAATATCAATATTTGTCCCTCGTTTACCCCCACGAGGCAAGCTTTTATTAGACCATGACCTATCTAATAGTACGATAGCGGTATTTTCACGCTTTTATTAGACCAAGACCAATCGGGGTATAACGGCTCGCTAGTTTGCGGTGACTCTGGATAACTTTGAGCAGATCACACAGTTTTTGCACCAGTGACATATCACACATAGTGTATTAGACCAAGGATTACAAGGGTTCATACCAAAATTAGCAACTCAATTTCCCTGACTTTCACGCTTTTATTAGACCAAGACCAATCGGGGTATAACGGCTCGCTAGTTTACGGTGACTCTGGATAACTTTGAGCAGATCACACGGTTTTCGCACCAGTGACATAGCACACATACTGTATTAGACCAAGGATTACAAGTGTTCATACCAAAATTAGCAACTCAATTTCCCTCCTATCAAATAAAAATATTACGTGTAAGTAAAATTAACATTATTTTCCACACTTTGCCCATTCCAGTACATGTATCTACAATTTTTCCCCACATGCATATCTGGATTGTTTCACAATTTTCATCTAATATTTTTTAAAAAAAGAAATTACGGATTTTCATGCTCCGCGACCCCGAGTGTATTTTAGAATTGAGAACGTTTTAGGGAAATTTTTTACAAAAATCAGACCACAAAAAAAATTCTAAAAAAATATATTGGTGTTAATTTTAACATGGGAGCAATGCGTGCAAATTAAAATTTAACAGAACGCCATAGGCGAAATTTGTAAAAAAAAAATATAGTCCTAATGCAATTTTGAAGACATTCTTAAAAATATTGATATTCAAGAGAATACTGTAGGCCCTTTTTTTGTTTTGAAAAAAAATAGATAAGAAATAACAGGTTTAATATGAGCAGACGAAATTGGAAAAATCAGATCTTAAATGATGAATTTTAGACAGTACCTGTTATATTTTTCTTAGACACGACAATTTGCAGTAAAATATAGGAACACTTGACAAACGGTTTCCTTGACCAACCCAAGAAATTGTCCCTCAATTCGAACTTATTTCTACGATGGATTTTAGTTCGTTTCTTCAAAAAAGGAACGCCGCAGGTGAAAATTTTTAAAAAAACTACTGTAAATAACGAATTGTAGGTGTAATTTATAGGGTGTTTTTCACAAAATAAATTGAAAATTAAAACTTCCCTGGCTTTCTGGGCAAAATGTCCACATTTCCCTGACTTTCCATGACCACATTTCATTTCCATGACAGTATGAACCCTGTTGTTGGAATAATCTTTTTGCGGAACCATGGTTCCCAAATACCACACAAGAGAATATTTCAAATTTGTGTTATTTCAATTGGATGCCTTAATTTGAGTTCAGAAGCAATTTGACTACACCGTCTACACCAGATTTCGGTTTGGCAGAAGTCGAATGGTTTTCGTGGTAGACTGTACAATATTTAACTTAGTCATTTGGAACTTCATCTGAACCCTTCGATAAACGCATGACACTGAAGGAAATTCGATAAGGTCGTCACATAAGTGCTATCGGCAAACTTTGCCCGCACTGATAAGTCGATTGAACGTCCTTCCTATCGATAAAAGCTGTCTTCAATAAATTTACGAGCTATCGCAGTATCGCAGATCAAAAGTCGTTTTCTTAGCCTAAATAGTAAATAAAATGTGCAGTTTTTAAACAACCGTGATTCTCAATAGGAGAAAAGTCGATTTTTGCTGAAAAAAACCATGGTTAAGTAACCTAGGGAGTGGCGAGACATTGACCTTACGTGGTCCTTGGAATATTTCCGACAGAGGAATGACATCATGCGCATCATATCATGATGGTCAATTCCACTTCTTGACCCCGTGCCTTGCTTACGACGCACCGAACAGTACATCGACCATGAAACAAGATCTCGATGTCTTATTGCGATAGATTCGGTGGTGATCGACACCAGAATTGGAAGCTCGGTTTCTCACTTGGTCAAATCTTTAGAAAACGGTATTTTAAACTGAGAAAATTTCAATACGCAGGCTGTCAAGTAGTACGGAGGTAGAATAATATAGGAAATATAGGAAAAATTAAAAAAATACAAGGAAGAATATAGGAAAAAGAAAAAAATATAGCATTACTGCAGCTTAGTGCATTTTCAGCATTTTAAATTTATGTACTTTCTCACATGCAAATACTAGATTTTTGTTCACATTTCTTCCTATGCAAATATTTGATTTTGGTTCAAAATTTTCAAAAAATATTTCACGAAAAAATTAAAAGTTTCATGAACGTAATGAACGTTGAGAATTTTATTACAAAAACTAGAAAAAATTAGTGAAAATGTTAACATTGAAGAGAATGCCGCAGGCGAAATTAAAAAAAAACTTCAACCATAATGCATTTTTAAAGGCATGCTGTAGGAAATTTTGAAAAAAAGTACTGTTTACAAAAACTAGGCCACAAACGCAATAGGCGAAGTTTAAAAAAAATAGCCATAATGCATTTTTAAGGCATTCTTGGAAATAATAATCATCAGAATGTAGTAGGAAATTTTTGTAACAAAACCAGAAATGATAGATTTAACAACAACATCTGCGTGCTGCAGACGACATTCAGACCAGATCTCAGATGATGAAGTTTAGCCAGTATCTACTATATTTTTATTTGCCACAGCAATGTGCTGTAAAATATAAGAACTTTTCGAAAAATATAGGACTACCTCAAAAATACAAGAATCACTTGACAGCCTGAATCGGTATTATAAAACTGAGAAGATTTGAAAACTGTTTAAAATAAATTTTTTGAGGTGATGAATCAACGTGTTCGGACAACAACTGCATTGTACAATTTTGGTGGAAATTCAGTAAATTCATCTCCGAGACAACTCACCGGGTGATGTCGCCCCAGTACCACTCGGCCTCCTGCAGCGTTGTCTGCTTGACCTCACCGCTGGGGCCGGGCAGCACCCTGGCGGTGGAATACGGGCTGGCATCGGGTGACTGCGGTGGAAGCGGCGTCGTGGCCTCTTCCACGATGGACTGAGTGGCCCTCGAGGATCTTCTGGGTGGGAGCGCTGGCGCTGTGTCGAACTCGGGGATGGGCTCACCCCAGTCCCCCTTCAGGAGAAGGATCTCCATGATCCGGATGTGGGCTTCCGTGTTGTGTACCACTTGACTGAAAAACCAAAAATATTCACATTGAGCATTTTCTCCAGGAGAGCCGTACTCAGGCTGTCATGCAGTACGAAGGAAGAATAATACAGGAAATATAGGAATAAGGAAAAAGAAAGAAATCAGTAAATTACTGCAGTTTAGCGCATTTCCTACTTTTAAACTGTAATTGCTCAAAGGTATGTGGTCAGTTGGAATACAATTTTTCACATGCAAATATCTGAAATTTTCAACAAATATTTCAGAAAGAAATTTAAACTTTCACGATTTAAATGAACAGCGGTTCTCAAAGCATGGACCACAATCCGTGTAATTTTATAATGATGACTTTTGCGACCCATCTACGTGTACGTGTATAATTTTTTACAAAAATATAAAAAAACCTTAGCCATAATGTATTTTTAAAGGCATTCTTATAAATATTAATATTCATGGGAATGCCGAAGGCAGTTATTTTTCAACTAATACTTTTTAGATAAACTAGGTCAGAATTTTTAGATAAAACAATTTAATGCGTGTAAATACTAACGTTTAAGAGACACGCCATAATGCATTTTTAAGATATTTTGATAAATATTAATAATCGACAGAATGCCGAAGGCAATATTTTTAATACAAAACCAGAAATGAAAGATTCAACATTAAATTAGGCATGCTGCAGACGAGATTTTTAGAAAAACCCGATATCAGATGATGAATTTTAGCAAATATGCTACATTTTTCTTTGCCAAAGTATTTTGCCTCAAAAATATAAGAAATATAGGAATCACTTGACAGCCTACGTACTGCATCATCCCCAAAAGTGTGATAAAAAAGATGCTTTGGAGCATCGCAAAAATTATAACGAACAAACACAAAACACTTTTGATACTACAAAATTTCCACATTTCAATTCAAAATTCACTGAGTTTTCAGGTTATCCAGGCTGAGTATAAAATTGGAAATTTCCAGTTTTTCCAGGGTGGTAGTCTCCATTTATTGGAAACCAAAATAGCTAAGAACCCAAATATACTAATTTTCAGACACTGAGCTAAAGGATCCCAATGGCTCGCAAAACTCACATGATCCGCTCCCACGGTGGCCTCAGGAAGATGTGGCAAAGCACCTGCACCAAGATGGTCGGTGGTTCGCGGATGCCAGCCCCATGCTGCAGCTGGAGTACGCGGCATACGTGCTTCATGAGGTACTGTAGGGTGCTGCGGTGGTGCTCGGGCAGTTGTGTTGCCAGCTGATAGAGACACGATGCGCATTGCTCGTCATTTGCGAGTTCTGGAAGAATGCGAGAAAAAATGACATTTTAGACTCTTCAGGGTTAGCAGTACGGAGGTCGAATTATATCAGAAAGATTGGAAAAAATATAGGAATTTTTCTAAAAAAATTAGTAAATAACTGCAGTTTAGAGCGTTTCCTTCTTTTTAATTGTAATTGCTCAAAGGCATGTGGCCAATTGGTACACAATTTTTAACATTTTTTCACATGCAAATATGAGATTTTTGTTCACATTTCTTTTTATGCAACTATCTGATTTTCTTCTTCTAAATTTTGACCAAATATTTCATGAAAAAACTATGGATGGTGGATATCAGATTTTTTTTTTTTAAATTGTACGTGTGTAAATACTAACATTTACGAGAACTCCGTAGGCGAAGGTTTTGTTAAAAAACTAACCATAATGCATTTTAAGACATTTTTATAAATATTAATTATCAACAGAATGTCGCAGGTAATTTTTTAAAAGAAAATCAGAACTGATAGATTTAATATGAATTTAGGCGCGCCGCAGGCGAAATTTGTGGAAAACCAGATCTCAGATGATGAATTTTAGCCAGTATCTGTTATATTTTTCTTTGCCACAACAGTTTGCAGTAAAATATAGGAATATATAGGAATTTTTCTAAAAATATAGGACCATATAGGAACCCCTCAAAAATAGACAGAGAAATTTCGTACGAAATATTATCTTATGACGCCATTTCCTGTGCCAAAAATGTGTTTTCGGCGAAATGTTAAGAAAACTACGAAACAATCGAAAAAAAAGGCGCGCATGCGTAGAAAACATTGTGATCACGGCAATGGGGACTTTCGTAAAATAAATCCCTATTGATGGTTACTCTTTG
>JAQGAF010002540.1:0-21875 GCA_034687865.1 Kryphioiulus occultus
GTTATCACGACGATTTATTCATTATTCGCAGAGATTTTATGTATACAATTTTTTCAATTTTTTAACATGGCAGGGGTAGGAGGGGAACTTCCCGTTAACCCATACATATTGCATGTACAAGATACCGTATATTGATACAGCTTTGCTTTACTTTACCAATACTATAGCTGTTGTTCAAGAAGACAGAGTTTTATTGATAATTTTTTTACATTTTGTCGTGCTTTGTTTTATGCATGCATATTTTTTAAGTTTAGAAGATACCGTTAAGTACCCCTTTCCCATTACAACTACAACTACAAATATGGTTCAGTGTTTGTATTTTGGCTGGTCATGAGAGATTTTGATTAAGAATCCTGAAGGAAATCTCGTTTATTTTACACGTACATGTACATTTATTACGAAAAATTGTGATGACATTGTGCCATTATAAAAGGTTTTATTCATATTGGTTAACTACATACTGGTATTATCACAGTGAGCATACATGCTTTCATTCATCAATGTCGTAGTGTATTATGATAATTGATTTTCCTTACATACAGATTATTACATGCAATACTTTAGAGCATTTGATTTTGATCGCTGCTTTAATTTGTCAGTTTCTGTATGCTAATTTGACATCTTATCAGATCAACGAGCTATTAATCAGAGCTGGAAGCGTTGATGATTTTCTGCCAAAGTATGGAAGGCATAATGGTCTGTTAATCAACGATTGATAGTCAAATTGCTGACAGTTTTGTTTCATCGTACGAGTGTAACCTGGTGGATCTTAAATAACCACGCATTTCTTTTAACAACCATCGATATTGATGGGATGTGGTAGGTATGTGTTGAATGAGGAATGTTTAATCAATGTTTAATTCTTTATTCTTAATTATTCTAGGATACATTAAGAGTGGGATATCCAACAAATACACGACATTAGGTGGGCTGCTTTTACCGTCTCAAAACTGGGATCTGCATTGCAAGCCAATTAAACGTGAACCAATTTCGTCTTCCCTCGAAGGTAATTTTTAGATTTATCGCGTGGCCAGCATTTTCAGACTTTTACTTTTTACATTGCTCATGCGTACTTCTTGATATTCCTCTTGTGCTGCGCATTAGGGATGATTTTCAGCACATCAATAGTATGGTAACTGCATTTTGGTACTTTACTGCACTTCATATTTTGGATTAATTACATGAATTATGTTTCCATCTTCAGGGTACTATTCTTTCTCTAAGGAGGAAAAATTAACCAAAAACAAGACACGTACCTTTCGATCATATTATAATAATAAATCTTTTTTCTTCCAATTCTACAACTTTTTGGATTGAGTGTATTTCACCTTGTGAACGGAAAGTCGTATATGAGCATAGCTGGCTTTATTAAATTGAAAGTTATTCTTAATATTTTCTCACACCTTTAGTGGATATTAAATACGAACAGACTCTTCTGGAATTTGCAGCACAAGCCGCAGCGGCCGCATCGGACAACACCTGTCCCGTCTGTGGAATCACTTTCCGGTATCGTAACAATTTGTACAGGCATCGGCGTACTCACTGTGACACCCGGATCCGACATGGATGTCACCTATGTGGTAAGACGTTCAGCCGGAAGGATACGCTACAACTCCATGCCAGAGTGAAACATCAAGTGCAAGACTTAACCGAGCAAGGGAGGGTGGACGAGTCGAGTCATTTTGAAGAGGTCAAGTTGGACACGCCTGAAAAGGAAAGGTCGGAAGGATCGAGTCACTTTGGAGCGATCAAATTGGACAAGACGAAAGCGGAAAACGCAGGTGAAAAATGGCCCACTCATTTCTTAGGAGTGGTCAAGTCCGAGAGTATTAGTAAGTGCGAATAAATACGTGCATGAGGTCATCATGTTTTATTTTATATTATAATTTTTGCAGTTTTCAATACTGTTCTTCCAAACAGTAACGTATAATCCACCATTATCCTTTTGATAACCCTGCAAACCAATCCTTTTTCAAGTTTGTATCCACGGTGCTCACAGTTGCTCAAATATGTCTGTATACTAATTATAAATTCTCAGAAACCGCATATTTATCATCGATAATGGAAATCGAATTCTTTAAATTTTAAAACTTGTTTTATTATACCTAGTGAGAGACAGTCACAAGAAGCTTGGATCTTGGTCAACCAAGCACAAGTTTCTTTGATAACAATCGAGGGGTTTTGTTGGGGGTTTTTTATTTCGTAATCGAAACCAAAACTAGAAATTTAAGTGTAACAGTAAATTCCTGTTAATTCAATCTGGTTTTCATAAATATTCATGCTGAACCTGTCCTCGTGTTTGTCTCTCAAACTGGTCCGAGTTTCTCTTTATCGATATTTAAGTAGAACTCAGTTTGCCTTCCCATTAAAAATTACTTCTTTATTTGCAAAATTACGTTAATTACGAGCATGTATAAAATTTTCTTTCGGTCCAAGTTGTGTTTTATTGACAATTTCAAAAGTTTTTCACATCTCAATCCATTTATTCATATTGTCTTGACGCTCAAGCAACTTTACAAATCTGAAAATGCGCGATGCTAAGTTATGAATTTCACTGCTTCAAATGATATGCTATGAACTTTTGATAATAGTACATTATGAAATGGTTTTAGGTATCAAAAATCCTACCGATTTAATTTGCAGATAAAAATACTTTTCTGCAATTCTGCTTTACTCTGTTGGATTATGTTTCATAAGATGCAGTATGGTTCCACTAAAGTCTGGGTTTAACATGACGAAATTCCTTCTGCCAATCTGTAAGTGGTAGCCTACTAATATTTGATATTTATAGAATATTATCAGATGCAGATTGTATTATAGAGGAACCTACTTATCTTGGAAAAATAATTACCTGGAGCAAAACAAAGCTTGCTGGAAAGGCAAAAACGTTTTTGCCTGTGTCTGTAATATATAAACGTGTAATTAATTGCACCAAGCACCTTCTGAGCTTTTCCTACTTAAATATGATTTGATATGCAAAAGAGGAAATGTTACAGTATTCTTGAATTCAAGGTTATCAGATTTTAACCCAAAAACTGGAAGGCGTGTTTATGGGGTTATTATGTTATTGTTTTCATGGGATTTAAGTATCACTTGTCTTCCACTTATTATAAACCAAGTTGTTTATAAGTAGCGTTATACTAAGTGTTGTCTTGTTCTCTAGAAAGGTCTTAGTTGAAACAGTAATAAGACAAATTTGGATTTCCATCTTCTTGCAGATGTACATCGACACTAAAATGATACCAGTTATTCGTGTATTCTTCCAAAATAGGCAAAACGATTATAATAACTACTTTATAAAGAATCAGGTTTGAAATATTGAAAATTCAAATGAAATGATATTTTTTCAGAGAACCTATTGCATGCAACAAAGCAGATTATGGTTATTGTTCCTTGGAGCAATGTCCACAAATCTCTTTCTCTCTCTGTCACATACTCTGGAATGTATATATACTATTTATAAACCTGAAAGGTGGTATGTGGGCCAAATCATTGCCTTTACGTCATCTTAGGAAAATGTCCATTACCTTGGTTTATATCTTTATAAGGACTGTGTTCCGGTTCTGAGTGTAGAATTTGTTTATATGTGAATTGTTTGATTACATTTTTCTTTTTCTGTAGGCGAGCATATCTTATGTGTTCTCATGTTTCCAATTAAGTAATGGATTTGAGTTGGACTGGCACAAATATATTGATAAATAAGCAATGCTCTCAATAGCAGTTATTATCAAATGTCTAACTTCAATACTTGAAAGGATGAGACGAGGTGTTACTGCTATGTTAAACATGCAGAAAATTTATTTTATGCTGTTAATTTTGCACGAATACGTTTATAGATCCAATTGTTACCTACTCTAAGAGTCTGGCAAGCACACGAATGTTAATTAAATAACACAAAATTAATGTTAAAGAGAAAACAGCAGACCGTTCTTTGTGCATGTTCACAGAAAATAGGGTAACAAGATTCTCCCCAGGGCTAAAAAGATGTTTGGTGCTATTTTTCAAAATTTACACGGATTCCCAAATGCTAGCAAATTCCACATTGCGCTGTGCTGGTCAGTTAAGGAGCTGTGATGATTCTCTGCGAATTTTTGTAAAATAAGCTTTTTCTTCAGTTTTAAAAGCAGTGATGGATATAAAATGACCAGCCCCACTAATTTAGCAAATGTTACTTTTATTGCAAAAATACCTCACTACTTGTTAAGCGAAAGCAAACGTCTACTTCTTTTCCTGAATATCCCTCTTGTTCTTTGCACTAGTTATATGGTATTTCAATCATGTTTCACAAGTAATTACAGATTGTTTAACCTGTGTTGCGCGTGTTTGTAAATTGATACTCATGGCGCAGTAGTGCTCTAAAATATCCCAAAACTGGATAGTTTCAGTAGTGATATGGTCGGGATATCAGTGGTCTTTATCATACCTCAAGTTGGCAATACAACCTTATTTTATTGTTATTAATTTATGCTCTAATTTGTTTGAAGCTCATTGCCAGAGTGGCTTCCCAAAGGGATTTGGGCCCTGATATAATCACCTTTACTATTACAAAATATCTAGTTTACCTCATTTGCGTAAAACATAATTTACTAAAATACTAAATGAACAAACCTTATTAGTGTATATTGTCATATAATTTTTTCCGTCAAACTGGTATTTTCATAGGCAGGGAGAAAAGTCCAAATCTTTATATATATATTATTTTTTTTTGTTAGATATCGAAATGTATGAAAAGCTATAAATTGTATGTCGTAGGGTTCAAATAAGGGTTTGTACATCTTGCGTTTTTCATTGATATTTTACATTTTATTGAGAGTTGTGTATTATAATGCAGCGACAGTTTTTCTAATACATTTTATCTATGTGTTGTTCAATACTTACAATGTTTGCAGTGCAAGCCAGGTTTGATTTTAAAAGTGCATGCAATTAGAGATATGGAGATTTTATCAGACTTTTGGTTATGGATTAATGAATCTGAATAACGAGCAATGTAGGATTCTAAGTTCAAGCTGCTTACTATTTTAGCAAAAGCTATTAGGAAAGTAGCCTTAGTTTTTCCCTGAAATTCTTTCTTACTAGTCTGATAATTTCAGATATCCATGGAGTCAATCCAAAAACCTAGCAATACTAATATACCTCAGGTAAAACTAGGAATGGCAATCAAATTTGTAATGATCTATGAAAACCTATTAAAGTTTTCTGTCATCATCTGCTTATTACACTGTTACACGAAAGGAACTCATTCAGTGATTTGACATTTTTGATTGTTGGGTTGGGCAATATGAATTTGAAAGCGTGGTTAATTAATTGTGGCGTTGTATTTGAACATTTATGTACATGAATATTTAAAATAGCACTGTAAAATTAATTTGACTACCTTGTTTTAAAATGACGTATTTTCCTCGCGAAGTCCTAAAACGACGTATCGAAATGTTTTTTAAAGGATTTCATTACAGTTTTAATTAAAATTCAGGTTGAAATTACGTGTATTTGTTTATGGTGACTTGTATGCGTCCTAAAATATCATACGACATAAAACTGCATCAATCTCCCAACTACACATAAGTTGACATTGCAAGCGTTGATAGAATAGTGTGCTTTTTGTGTTTTTTAATTTATAAGTGTAAGTAATTTGTAGATGTACATTAGCTGGCACGCAATTATGTAAAATGGGCCGAAATTTATGGAATGCCCTCGCATTCCTCATTCAAATTAAATGTTGGAAGATAGGCACTTTCGGGGCTAATTTGGCACATAGAAAACGGTTAAGCGATATTGTGTGGCAATCGGACATGTTACAATTTGCTTGGAATGTTTTTGTGTAAATTTTCCAGTTGAATTAGTCCTGAATTTTACCTTAACGTAATTTCAAATTGCCGCCACCAGGCTTCGCTAATATAGCGGCGCTGCTGTTAAAAGCTTTTCACCAACCGTCTACTTCGCTGATGTCTTCGTGTTCTGTTTTAGGAAAGTTCGACCAAATTTGAATTCGTGAAAATCGTGACAAAAGTTGTCGGTGTTTTATAATCGCGAACCGGTTACGCTCAGTAAATACATGTAGAAGTAAATTGTGCGCGAATTGTGAAATGAACGTCGATGTCCGGTCCAGGTCTACATAAATAGCGGTAAGGAACTCAATTTTTCTTTGACACCTGACACCATAGGTGTCCATTATATCCGATTTTCAAACATCGCACTTATTTTGGAGACTGATGTTTTGAAGCTTTTCGTTGTCGGTAATAATAAATTTTGTTTACATTCGCGCAATTAAGGTCTACATCGTACAGAATATCAAACTGATTTTCTGCGCCACATTCTGCTACATAGTGCCATGCAAAAAAACATACATGTAACTCTGGTTATGCGTGTGTAGAAAAATTGTAAAGCAATTTGTCTCTTAACCGAAAACGTGGGCTTTTCCGGTGCCAAAGTAAATAACTTTTCTGCGTTGGTATTTTATTAAGGTTTAAAAATACGCTGTGTAAAACATTCGTGTCAACCAGCCAGGCTTTTTTTCAACGCTCAGGCATTTTCAAATTAGCTTTGGCGAAATTTCATCTCGTTTTCACCGCCACACGTCGCGAATGTGACTGAAAATAAAACCAGTTAAATTGTCGTGAGATATTTCCCTAATTAAGGAGTTTAAACATTTGGTTCTCGACCCCCTTGGGTTAGAATTCTGTCAATTTAGCTGGCAGGAGTTTGCGGTGTTTACTGATATTGCTGTAGTCATTTCCGCATTGGTGTTCTCTTTCCAAATGCTTGAATCCTTCAACTGTAATTTTGCGTTTTCCAGGTTAAAAAGGTTCACCCCTATCTTGAGCTCTGAAAAAATACCTAATTCTCACACGATGTACATTGTGCATTGTATGGACATGGAGTATGGACACCACTGAAAGTGTTGCTATATGGTGAAATATTCATGAGGTTATTTGATTGAGTGACAGCCTGACAGGTACAAAGTTCGTTGAGAAAACAGTGACCGAAAGACCTTGTTCGCAAGTGATGAACAAACAAACAAGTGATGATCTGTTGTAACTGACCTTGGAATCACATTGAAAAGTATAGAAAGCCAGCATTTTCCTGTTGGATTGATGATGATTTAATAATGCTGACCTACCTAAAGATTTGTTTTAAGACTAGGTTGAAACATGCTGTTCAAGAAGATAATTACATGTTGGGCACAGTTGTGGGCAGTAAATTATTTGATTACATAAGCAGACAAACTGAAAATCTGGTTGAATGTTGATGGGTATCCAAATAAAACAAGCCAAATCAAACCAGGAAAGCCGAACCCTAATATGGCGAATCTAGTTATGGGTTTGACACCTACTGTAAATTTGATGGGGTCACCACCCTTATGCCAGGCTGTGTATATTCTTACACTGGCTATGTTTATGGGATTTACAATTTTGTTTTCCCAATGGGCCCATCAATGGCCATGTTAGGCTGAGAACTGATGTTTTTAAATTTTGTTTCACTGTTTTACATGTACATATTCAGTATATGTAAAAGAACTGCTTGCTAGTTTTACATGCATTTTACTGTCAAGTTTGGTTTAAAACTACGTCTGATTACAAGTTATTTGAGAAAATGACTACTTTTCCAAACGTAAGAGGGGGCGAGAGCACACAATGAGTGTTGTCGTTATTTGTATAATTTACTCGTAATTTACGCTTAATAAATTGGCCACGTGGGAGGGATGAATCGAAAACCAAATAGCGATGGTATACTGTGGGAAGAGGTTTCTGACACGTGGGAGAAATAAATGGACCATTACGATAAGCAGTCGCATGAACGCATCTTATAATTTTCAAATATGATACCACATTCTTTATATGAAAGCACGAATTTTATTAGAGACAAAATGCAAGGTTTGGATTTTAGTAAAAACGAATGCGGTAACGCTACTAAGTAGAACCTGTTTAAACTAATATCATTGGAACCGGTGCTGAATATTAGTTTAGAGAGGTTATTAGTTTGCACAGATTGGGGGAGGGGTCTACCATTTGGAAACTGGCTACCAAGTTAGTGATGATTAATGATTACATGTAGCAGAAACTTGCATGTAGACAATCGTTTAGGGCTACAAATTTTGCTGTAGGCCTTACAGTACATACACTTATAGAAAACAATTAGGCAAAAATTATTGAATATGAAGTAATTTAAGGAGGTTTGTTAGATACAGGCTGGTTAGATACATATACAAGTACACGACCAATACATGAATACAATCTGGTTTATTAAATGTCCAATAGACTCGACGAGGACATCCGAGCAGTGCTGATACATGTAGATGTTATTTATCGATTTTTTTCGATTTTTCCTTATTTTTACTGCACATTACAATGGTTTTTGTAATGCTTTCATTTGTATTAATTCATGTGATCAGCTAATCAGCTCTTGGCATCAGTGTTAATCGCAGTCGTCGAAAAAAGGTTTTCTAACAAAAGTCATAATGGGGACCCTGCACGGGAATTATTACTGTCAGTTTCGACAAATACGGACAGTAATACTGATCGTGTAAGGGCAATACTGATGTATTGATGTTCGATAATGACGATTATTCGGATAACTATTGTCAGTGTCGAGATATTGCCAGTTAGTATGACCGTGTACGGGCGTTCGTCAATATATGTCAGTATTGCGACGCCCGCAATGGAAGACGGACATGACACATACATGTACAGTACGTTGGATTTCGTCAAAGAAATTCGTATGAGAACACATTTCTCGCTATTTTTGTCAATCATCGTCGTACCGTTTGTGAGTGAGTATTGAAATTATCGTTAAATTAGCCTTGTAAGTCTCCAAATAGGCTTTTGCCTTTCATTTTGATCCGTGGTACTTCAGAACCTCACTCGACGAAGTCCACGACGATACTGAGCTTTTTTACTGACAGTAAAATACTGATCATGTAGGGTCGCAAAAATATTGACGCATAATGTCATTTCTACTGATTCTAAAGTGATTGACAGTATATTACTAACCGTGTAGGGCCCCCTTAAGTAACGAGAATAGAACATCAATCCATAAGTACTGAGCACATAACACCATCAGTAGTAATGTCTGTATTTGTTGAAACTGACAGTAATAATGGCCATGTAGGGACCCCATTTGAATAACGTACTGTCAGTAGTGGATTAATGTCAGTGACACTGGCCGTTTAGGGTCGGCATTACATTTAGAGTGATATGGCAGAACTGCTTATGGTTCTGCAAGTCCGCAGTCTGCGTTACCACATTTGGTCTTCCCTGCACTTGGGGAAACTAGTTCTGAAGCCTCTCAAGAGATGCATTCAATTGGAACATGTACACAGAAGCATGTAGATTTATCTGTAGGTAGCCATGTGAACCCCAATCACACTGAGGGCATATTGACACTTGTATCACATGAGTTGTGAATTGGAGTATAATCAATCATGTGGGTTTCTCCTTGGAATTAAAACAACTCATGAAAACATTTTTGTTACAGGGTAAATATCACAAATACATATAGAGGATTTTTTTCTTGTTATCGATCATTTCTCTGATGCGCTTGCATGATGGTGAAACCTAGCTGTAATTCCACAAACTATAGGCCTAGTGTCTCACATGTTGCTTAGCGGGCCTACTGTGTTGGCTACAACATTCAGAAGTCATGAACTGAAATTCACGTCATGGAAGTAATGGAAAAGTCATGAAGATTAACTCAGGGTCATGGAATTTTTGTCTTTGATTGATTACAAAATATCATTTTTCGTCCAATTTTACAAGAAATTTCGCCCCATATCCTCATAGGCATTGAAACATTTTCGAAGTCCAATACCAAAGCCAGTAGACACCCTAAGAATTTCACAAAGAATTAAATGAAGTCGTAAAGGAAGATGCATAAATTAATTCCACTATTTCAACTACTCGCTTGCTTTTGTATGTTCTTTTACCACTTTTGAGTATTCCCCATTGCTATATGTTTATTAGTAGAGCTGTGTTCTATGTACTTTATTGTCTACTCAATGGCTAGGCAAGAATATTAATGCTGTAATATTGGCTCATATTATCCCCTTTCTGTTTCCATCTGTTCAACTCGCTCTGGATTCATTTGAAATGTAAATCACTTGATTTTGCCTTGCCGAAAATATAGTTTTCAGCTACATGTATGTGTGTGTTGCCTTTATTGTTTGCTTTACAGCACCGCCATTCTGACGTCACCGGCACAGTTATTATCATTTTATTTGCCCTTGTATAATCTACTGCGTGTTCAATGATCGTAAATTCATCATTATTTGGTGTCATTCACAGAATTTACTGATTTGATTGACTGTCGACGTGGTGCGAGGTGCTAAACTGGATACTGCATAACCTTTACCAAGTCTTAACTATTCAAGAAAAAAATGTTTGCGGCACGATATTGTCATTTTCTAGGAAGGAAATGCGGTGGTAAGCATATAAACTTCAGCGAAAATGTTCACTACCTGTAGGCCTACTATGTTTTAGTTTGAGTTTTAAATTTTTTTTTTCGGATCATCTTGAGGGAAGAGATTTGAACAGATTTCCCTATGCAATGTGATCTATGTGAAAATACCGGTGTTAGCTGAAACATTAATAGCTTGGCCAGTTCGTACATTCATTAATTTTTACTTTTAATTTTCTAGGTAACTTACACAAAATAGCTGCAATTCTGCTAGTCTTCTTTTTTGGTACATATTTTGTTCTCCACCATAAAGGTGGTTCTGGTAAGAAGCTCATATCATGAGAATGTCATCCATTTCAGTTGTTGCCACGAAATCGTGTTGGCTGATGTGTAACACGTTTTCTCTTAAATTAAATTTATTTAGATGTTGCGCAGCGTAAACGAGTGATGAATGTGAATAATTTATTTGAAAATCAAGGTGAGCGAGAACGTTTTGAATTTTTTTCCTACTTAAATCTAATTAAACGCTGACTTTAATTTTGGCTATTGTCTGAAAGATGTGCCAGAATCAATAAAGATGGAATCACAAAAGAATCTAGAAATCAAAAAAGCCAGGTAGCTTGCCAAACAAGTTTATAGTTTCTACTAAATCGAGTCATCTTGCCTATTGTTGTTTTGTCTGTTTTATTTATTCACTCAGGAAAGTTCCTCTTCAACAGGGCGAGGAAGTTCCAAATTGTGGCATGAAAGCACCATGTGATACACAATCCTTTCCCATTCATATCTACACTGGTAAAGATCATACAGATCATCCAAAATTATGCATCGGTGGCCATTAGTAAGTATAACTAGCATAATGTAAATTGCCTTGGGCATTTTTATTAAAATACCCCAATTTTTTTTGGTAGCATATTTGATAATAAAATAAATGACGCAGGGAGAGGGATAAACATCGCGCTTGTGGACTCTGTCGACTTTCAAGTATTACGGGCGCAAAATTTTGACACGTATGAAGCTGGTAGGACATTGAAATTTTATTCAGATTGGTTTCGCAATTTTAAGAATGTGTGATTATTATTAGTTTCATTCTGTGACTAGCACGTAAAGTCATAATAGATACCGACTTTATTCACATAATACAACAATTGATGCATGGTGAAACCTTTTATGCGCTCCTTAAAACTAGCCTTCATTACTAGAATAAATGTGGTATTAACCTTAACAAAACTTTATTTCAGATGCAACACAGCTTGAAATGTTCCTAGAAAAATATATTCAACCCGATGACATCATCATAGCTTTTACATTTGATGAGGCATCCACGAAGTATGTTGACTGTTTTGACATTTGACCTCAATTTATGATTTCAAGCATAAAATCTAATGGTCTTGTTAGAGAGATTCCGCAGGTGTTAAATGAGGCCACCTGAAATGCTTGCTATGGAGGCATCCTGTAATAAATCTTTATTTTAGCATAGAATTAACGAAACACTGCAAGGTTTCATTAAAACTGATTGCACGTCAGCAAAAATTTCTGATGTCTGGCAACATTTTAATTGACGACGACCAATTTCAGGACCATCCTAAACTTTTTTATTTTGGCATTTTTAGGTTATCGAATTTGGCCAAAAACATTTTCTACGATTTGGGGAGCGGGCTCATTCAAAACCTGAAGTTTCGTTCAAGCTGGTATTTTGTGTCCCAAAAAGGTTTGAAGGGATATACACCATTCGAAAAGGTATACAGGTCACACTGTAATACCACTATCTACATTGCAAAAAAAGAATCCTGAAAAATTCTTAAATTTTAATTCAGCTATCGTTGGTTATGGACTCAAAACATTGGGCCGACACGTTCGATGTGAGGTTATGTGTGCCACGCAAAAGTTGGTGAATTTCACGTTTTCCGTTGATTTTTTTATCAGTCTACTTTTTTTGATCAGCAGAATGTAATAATTCCAAATGGCGTTTCGTTTAGTTAAGGGCCAAAGTATTCATCCCGACGAAATTGCTAAGAGCAATAAAGAGCGGAAGGAGTTCTGTACAAAAAACACCGGATACGGCGAATTTTGTAGCGGTAGGTAGATAGCTAATTTGCTATTATAAGCGAATCTGCACCAAACAGCTCTAATGGAAGTCTTGATTTATCTTGTATTCCTCTAAACAGATGATTCAGCAGACGAACCATTAATACCTCTACCTCTTGCAAACAGCACGATGCAAAGCCATCCAATATTTGCTGTGCCTATTGTCGTGTTAGCAGGTAATTGTGCAAAATGGTGAAAATGAACTTTTTACATGTTTTATTCTAATTAGGCTCAAATGATCAAAGGAGTGTTTACTATAGTGCATGTTTTTTTTAGTGAAAAGGGTTTTCTTTTTTAAATACTTGAATGTTTATTTATGGCTGTAACAGTTGTTACAACCAGACTTTGTTTTTTCTTAATATTTCAGGGATTTCATTATATACACTTCCTATGACGTTGGAAACACTTGTTCGTCAGCCAGGGATTAATCCAAAAATGGTGACGGTAAGGAAGTTATTAATACCATTCACTACCCATACAGCAGAAAAGTAATGTTAGTAATGAAAGTAAGATTATTATACCACTGTTGTGCACATGTTGTTTTCTTTTAGGTGTTTTACCTGCCAGTATTCAAAGAGGCAGCCGAGCTGACAAAGTTGTTCAGCTTTCAATCTGTCGAAATGAGCGGCATTGAGTCTTACGAAGGTAATTCAACAACCACATTCACTTATGGTTACACTTTGCACCTACCCAAGTACAGTGTATTTTGACGTTTTGATCTGTGTTTCTAGATCAGATTGACTTTGCATTTAACAAAACGACCGAACTTTATCCTGATGCTGTACGTGGTTTTCCTACATCGTCCCCGATATATCGCATTTTTTCCACCCAATTTCAAACAGCAATAACAGGTCTTCCTTCTTTTCAGGGTCATATCATTTTCATCGAAGAAGAATTAGTCCTCTCTTCGGATTTCCTGTCTTTCATGGCACAGACGATGCATCTCTTGGAAAAAGATCCAACCTTGTATTCGATATCTGCATGGAATGACAATGGTAGGGTATTATTGCGAGTTTACACATGTTTTGTTGACATGAAGTGATGCAGTTTGTTTTTGATTTTTTTATCGAAAAATCTAAGTATTTCAAAGAAAGCTTGACACAAGTAGACAAGTTGACATTTGTGTTACAATAGTAGAACAGGGTAAATCAGAATTAGACATTTCACAATGACATTTTTTGAATTTTACTATTTCCAAAGAATTCATCAGTGAAATTCTTGAGTGGGTAGTGATAAAAATGTATTTTAATCAAAGGGTTTAAAGGGACGTCTTCGGATCCAAGTGCCGTCTACAGGGTCGAGGGGTTTCCTGGACTTGCATTTATGATCTCCAAAACCACTTACATTCGGCAGATGAGAGGACACATGAAGACGTGTTGCTCGAAAAGGTGAGTGCTCAGGCAAAAAAGAAATCGCAAATCTTTTTTATTTTGTTTGACCAAGATTGATCTTCCTGCCTCTGCTTTGAATTTTTTTTGACGCATCGTTAATCATTTGGTGACATAATGGAAATTGTTTAAAATTTGTGCAGGGCTTGGGATGGATGGACCTTGCCTACGGCCGATCAAGTGGAAACGGTGGTTCCTGACGTCTCCAGAGTGGTGCATCGGCCTTACGAAGGCCTCGGGCCAAAAACTCACATGCTGGAACATCTATTCAACCGAGAAAGAATGTACACTCGGTAAGTGGACGACGCCGTCAGTTTTGCATTTAATAACTGCCCACTCGCCAACTACTTTCTAGGCTTCACGTTTTTTGCCCGTTAAAATTAATGGTGTATTAGGCGTGATCGTCAGGCGACATTTTTGAGTAACGGACCCATACATGTATGTGCAATGCTGAGGTTACCATGGATATTTTGGTTTTAACCAAAAGGATGTATTTTATACGATGATTGTCATCATTAATCTAAATGGGCAATTCTGCACTAGAAAGATTTTTGGAGGGACCGTCTGGTGGTCGCGTCTGTGACAATACCGAGCATAAGTTCCTCTCAAAAGAGATAGAAAGGAGCTGCCAAATAAAATAAAAATTACCAATAATTCTTCCAAATTTTGGAAAAACGTTTTTTTTTTTGTTATTCTATCTTATTATCACTGTTGGTCTGTAAGTGGTGGGTCCGTCATAGCAGTACTTTTTTTAATGAATTTTTGAATAACAAATAATTTTCCCCAAATTTTGGAAAAATAATTTTTTTGGTGATTCTATCATAGCAGTACTTTTTATGTCTACAATTAATGCATATAATTTTTGGATTTTTTAATAACAAATAATTCTCTCAAATTATGTAAAAAAAGTTTCGGTGATTCTATCACAGCGGTGCTTTTTTGTCTACAATGTATACCATTTTTGGGAAAAGTTGGGCGAAAAGTCTGACGAAATGGATGTTTGTATTGTGACAAGTTGTCACATAGCAGTGATATGAAAGTCGTCAGGTTGGTTGTGACTCATCTAATTGTGACTTCAAACGGTCATAAACAAGCATCTAAATTCGTAATAACTTCGGAATATTCAATGGTTTGCCAAAAAAAATATTTGCTAACCAATCCTTTCTCAAGGATAACAGCACATTTCGAGCACTTGAATTCCTCATAAGAAAAGCAAACATTACTTTGTCTATACGATGTATATAATTTTTGGGAAAAGTTTGGCCTATCAGTTTCCAACGAAATGGAGTTTTGATTTATGACAGGTTTCTAATATCAGTGATATGAAAGTCGTCAGGTTGGTTGCGAATATTTGCCTTATGTTTTTTCATGTTTATTTGGCGGCATATGCCAACACTCAAAATCGATTCAGTTATCAAGCTACAATGTATGTGCCGAACGTCCCGATTATCATTTAAAGACGACTTCGAGATGCTCGTAATTACTATAGAGGCTGCCATGGCAACAGTAAGACAGTGGGTTTAAGCGCAGACGAGGGATGTTAAGCCTCAATAATTAAAAGTTGAGATTGGCGGATTCCCGAAAATGATTGAGGGATTTTACTGGATTATATTTAAATGCCATTTCTAGGCTAGGGTGGCTTAACAGGCACATTTATCACTGCGTTGGCAAAGGTGCATAGTTTCATCTTAATTTCATAGTTATTTTATGACAACGCATAAAAGGGAAAAGAAATGCTCGAGCTATTAGTCGGCTGTTTATATCGTTTTGTGTATTTGCGGTAAACAGAACCCAGGGAGTTAGCTCTTTGGAAGATGCGTTTCTAGAGAGATGGAGGTCATCAGTCCTTCGCTCAACAGTGTTTTCTCCGTTGATAATCACAAATTGCCCTTTTATAGCACCCGAAGATTTTATAGAAAATCCCTGGCTTATTCCGGCAACACATTCTAGTAACCTATGCACTCTGCGTTTAATAATTGTTTTGTTTACCCTTTGCAAAGATGATAGGCTAAATTGCTTTGTTTATCATATACGACTAATTGTATTTTCCTACTTTAAACGTTTCCACGTACAGCAGACATAACGAAATTCTGTAAATGTTTTATAGACGATGCGGCTTACCATCTTCATGCATTATCCCAAATTATAAACAAACTGAAAATAAGTGGTAAAAGGATATCTGCTAATCCATGGAAGCCGTGTAGAATAATTTATAATATAATTCATTGGGACCTGTCCATGCAAATGCTCTATAAATTAATATCCACTCAAAGCTAATACCAAGTGCCAGTCCCGACGTGGGACCCACGTTAGCTCTAATAACCCTCCATAAAATGATATATATATATATATTCGGTAATTTTTGCCTAGGTTTTTATTGGTCTCACAACGTTTTTAAATAAATACTACAGTTTATGGTGCAGAAAATTAACCGAAATGTAACGCAGAGGGAAAAATATCAAAGTGACTTGTCACTTAACTATAAATTCATGTACTGGCAAAATTTAGCGCCCCCAAGCGATTGTCTAATGCAGTTTACAAGTGTTAGGCCCCTCTTGCCCCAACTTTTCCAATCTAATAAATTCTAAAGTAATATTCAGCACCAGTCCCAATGATATTGGTTTAGACAGGTTGAAGAAGGTTCCCACTTTCTGGAATATCAGGGAAATGAAATTGTCAAGGAATTCGTGAAAATGTCACTGAATGTCAGGGAAATTGAGATAGTTTACTGTTTTTTATAGGCAGTTGTAAAAAAATAACATTCATTAGTCCAGAAGTTTTTTTTTCACAAAAATTTCGTGTGTGGTGCGCCTAAATTCTTAGCAAATTTATGAAAGTAATTTTTAAAAAAAAAGTTGCCACTGCATTCCCTTAATTATTATTTCTCAATATGTTGCCTTTCGCAATCCTAAATTATTACTATTGCTAAACAAGTTTTTGTATGGCAACATATAGACTAAAACCTATCATAGACCTGGTTTTTTGCAGTACTGTATTGTTGAAATATGTGTATTTTTCACAAAAATTGCCCGTTAGAATTACTTCACTATTGATTTCGCTACTAATTATTGCAATTCATTGTGATCTAAATCCCCGAAAATGATCCCCTACGGCATGTAGGTTCGATTCAGGGTTTGAAAATTAATACATATACTATATTGTGGTCTAATATTGTGTGAAATTTCTTGTAAAATATCGGGGAATTACTGAAAAGATGTCAGGGAAATCGATTTGAGTGGGAACCCTGTAGAATAGAAAGCTTCGAAGAACTTTTTCACAGAATAGTTTGGGAAAAGTTATCACTATGATCCCGCAATGTTGTTTCTGATCGGTACTTCATGTAAGTAACTTGTGCCTTATTCCATGTTGAAAAACGTATCGAAACTGTCAAGTCTTGATTTTGTGCCTTTTGCTTTCAGTCCCCTAGATTCTAGTTCGGGTTTTTGTACAACATCGCTTTAAACGTGCCATTTTTCTGCTTCTGAACAGAGACTCGAACACCCTGTTGGCGAATCCGATGAGCCTGATCATGCTCACTTACGAAAGTCATCTGGAAGGGCTGATTAAAAAGGCGGTCATCTTGGAAATGAACAATCTGCAGCTGCAGCAGTGCTTGAAGCAAGGCACGATTAACAGGAAGCCCTTTTCCAATGCTCAAGATAAGCTAAGGTATGACAGCTCTGGATTTGACACAACCGTTAAGTCACGTGGCTTAGGTGACCTTTGGGACTAATTCTTGATGATTTCTTTCATACAGGCAATCTTTCGTGCTGTACTTCTTTCAATCGGACGCCAAGGATTACAGGGTTTTACAGAAACTGTGCCAGTGCTTTGGCCTGTTCTTCGCGGAGAACGAGACTCCAAGGGGACTGCATAAAAGCATGCTAAGGTAAGTCACAAATTTTATACAAATATGGGGCAAAAGAGCAGTTCTGCAGTTTTCTGGTTCTGAGGCAATTTGTACTAGCCGAACATAAGGCTACTAGCACTTGCAATAGATGGCGCCACCGTGTTTAAGGGACATTTATGATTAGGTAAGATGAGATAAGACCTGAAAGGCTGTGGACTCTACACACCCACTATGTGGGTGTATTCGAGTCATTGATCCTTGTCGTTCTTATGGCAATCTTTCGCTTGTTGGCACGACAAACAGCACAATAAGGTGCAGTTTTTGCCTCCATGACACGTCAATCGTTATTAGTAGGGACATTAATCTGATTCGCAGTTATCGGTAATGCCATTTGGTGGCATGCGGCTAAGAATCAATAACGGGCCGCCCAGTGAGAAATACTCGCGTGACATGCCGAGCCAGGTTTTGTTTTAAGTTTCCTGGAATTCATCCAGAAATGACTTGGGTTGTGCATTTTTCCGATATTTTCTGTCTGCAGTCTGATGCAGATAGAAAATATCGGAAAAATATTAATGATATCCTAATGCTGGATGTACCCCAAACCGGTAGGCAATTTTTCACCGAGATGACCAGTAAATCCAGTTTTTAAACCAGTTCCTAAAGTGCATCATAGATGGCGTTGGCATCGTGAAATGGGACGCGGTATAGCATAGAGGCCCTGTATAGCAAGCCCACCAGCGTTATTTAGTGACAGTTGTAGAAACAGCCCCCTGCAATGAGAAATTCTGTGGAAACATCGTTGTTGACCTTTCAAGGTTTTTTTTTAAAGCTCCTTGAAGGAATTCATGGATGTGGCCGGTGTGAAAAATGTAAAATTTATAACGGCAACTGGAAAATGACAACTTATGTAAAAAATTCAGTGGAAATGAATGTCACAAGAAATCCAGCATCAAACTAAATAATTCCCCTCCATTCATGGATTATATTTCAGGTTTTTTTTAAATTGCATACGGCGTTCTCTTGAACACAGTATTAATATTTCTAAGACAGTCATAAAAAGGCATTATGGCTAAAACTTATTTTCACGAAAATACAGTTAAAATCCATTTCTGGTCGAATTGTTGTAAAACAATTTCGCATACGGCGTTCTCTAATTCTCGATAATTAAAAAACGTGGTTCCTTAGAGGGCGACACCTACAAATAAAAATATGCGTATATAATCTGGTTTTCCATTACCGAGTGGGAAACGCACAGCCATTACCTAGTTTGTAAAACTAGATTTTAATTCGGTGTGTCTTCAGTATTAGATGGTGATATTTAAACCCTTAAAATTTTTTTTGGTAAAAGTAAGCTGAAATCCATCATTCGTGATCTAGTGTTCCCTACGGCATTGTCAATGCTGTGGTGGGTCGCGAAAGTTTGTTACTCTAAACTTTCACGTGACTTTGCACATCAAAAAATGTGAAAAATTCAGTGTACCGTACATGAAGCGGATATACTGTATGTACTTCGATGTGAAAAATGCGAAAAAGTGTATACCAACTGGACTCGTCCCTGAAGCTCCAGACAGCTTTGCTCATACACAGAGCCAAGCATGTGATTAGTTCTGTAATTTTCGTACTGAAATAACAACTTCGGCAGACATTTTACGAGCTTTTTTTCTGGTTTTGCAGTGCTTGCAAATTTGTGTAAAAAATTGTAAAATGCAGTAGCTTTAGTTTCTGCCTGGCTGGAGTTGTTCGTGTTTATCTTTTCTTCATCCGATTCTGCTTCAGATACGCCCCACAGTTTGAGTTTGTTGAGCTCTTTTAATTTCCAGATT
This sequence comes from Kryphioiulus occultus, assembly GCA_034687865.1. NCBI lineage: Eukaryota > Metazoa > Arthropoda > Diplopoda > Julida > Julidae > Kryphioiulus > Kryphioiulus occultus. The sequence continues at coordinate 19,536 of JAQGAF010002540.1, forward strand.
GTTCAACCGTAAAGTGCTCAACGTTCTGCCATAGTCAATATTGATCTTCTCAAGCCGCGTTCTCACTATTCAACTTTTGGGGTTCAATTTTCCGTTGAAAGCGAGTTGAATCGTGAGAATACGCTTTCAACACGCTTGAACCTTGAACCAGAGTTGAAGCGAATGACGTTGACCATCTTTCAACTTCCATTAATACTTGTATTTCCTGGTATTTCTTATGAAAAATTCACTAGGCGTGATCTGGTTTTTCAAAATGGTTTTTCAAAAAAAAAACTTGTCATCAAAATACGGTCCGTGCAAAATACACATAAACGGCATTCTGGTATTTTTTCAAAAATGTTGCCGATGGCGTTTCCAAATGATAAATAAGAGGCTGAAACTTACCAAATTATACTTATCATCAAAAACTATAAGGATCTAATTTTTTAAAAAACCTAGCTTACTGCATTTCCGTCATTGTCAACAATTGTGAATATTTGAAAAGAAGAAAAAAAACACTAAAATGCAGTATTTGGGATCGAGTGGTTGTAAACAAAAAATTCTGCGTTCAGAAAAAAAAAACATTTTAAGGAAATTACACTAAAAATCCATATTTTCTGTAGTTTTTCAAAAAATTAACTTGTGGCATTCCCTTAATTATTAATACTTACTACAATGTCATTATTTTTGATAAAATTGTGGGCTAAAGACTAAATTACGAAATCGAATTTAGTCCTTGGAAAGTCTGGGGATTTTTAACTGACTTGTGAAACCTGGGAAAGTCGAGAACTTTGTAAATATTATAAGAAGTCAAGGGATTTCCTAACTTTTAATTATAAGTTCAATCCGAAAGGTATTTCCTATGTCGATTATGGCGTGTTCCACGATGTTGAGATTTGCAAAAAATGAATTCCGATCATCTGCATACTCCTAATTAAAAATCCACATTAAAAATGCGAATTTATTTATTATAGAAATTCAGTAATTATATTGGCCTCATCAATGGCCATGTTGCTTAAAAACAGTATACTGTATTCAACAGCAGGATTTTACTTTATATTGGCCATTGCGGCAAATGAAAAATTTAACCTGAAAAACCTGGGAAAGTCAGGGGATTTATGTTACAATGGGAACCCTGATCGATGTTCCGTTTGTTTTGACGCGTATGCATTATTTCTATACATTTTTAAGTAGTTTTCGTCGAATATCGGATATAGCGAATTTTTCCTTCCAATATCGGATGTAGCGAATTTTTCTTCCAGCATCGAAACTAATGAAATTCGTCGATGCAGCTTACTTTCGTGTTCAAACACGCTGGATTTCCCCTTTTCGGTGTTCGTTTCGCACCAGCGATTCGCAACTCATTTGTATTGGCGACGCGCCCCCCAAGAAGATGACGTTTGGGGCTAACGACGCCATTCCTCTCTTCACCTAAATATCCAATTTCAGTCAGGTGGGCGTGAGAATAACGGGAATTAAACGCGTTTCCCTGATTTATGGGCCCGAGAGCCGTTTTCGGCTTTTGTGCCAGCGTTTAGTGCCCATGGAGGCGGATCGATTCCGTCGGATTTTTTCCCCCAAGAAACGTTCGAGATTTCGCTGGATCCGAAATGGATCCGAAATAGAATCTGAGGCGCTAAGACCTTTTCACTTTTCCCATGCTTGGCAAATGGCCTTTTTGCTTTATGTCTCTCGACAATTGACAATAAGCTCCGGAAAAATGCCATTTTCCGTTTTCGTTTCCAGTCCCACCGATTGACACTCGGATAACACCGTAGGGATAGGAAATTGTCTGGGGGAGATGGAGAAGATGCGTTTGCCAGAATGGCCATTCCTCACTCCAGGTTAGGACTGAGCAACCTGTTTGCCAGAAGTGAGTGAAGTGACCAAGATGGTGAACACTTAATCTCCCCACTCAGACCATCTCATACACCAGACCTGGAGAACCTGAGAAAGTTAGGGAAATTGGAATGGTCAGGGAATTAAAATGGATTCAAGGTGTTTTCCGCTCATGGAAGCCATGAAAGCTCCATTAGGGTCATGAAGTATTTGCCTTGATTGTTTCACAAAACCTTCTATTTAAGTTGTTGTTTGAAGTTATAAATTCAGATTGATAGTTTTACGTGTTGCTGGATTTGAAATCTGCTTGGGAGTTGTTTTATTCAAGACGCTTGACTTAATGCGAGTAGTAATTTCAAGAAATAGGTATGTTAAAGGGAACGACTCGTCGTATAGCGGAACTAAGCTTATATTTGAAAACTGGATGGATTTTGGCGCAAATTTCAATTCAATTCAATTCAACTCAGTACCCTACTATCAGTAACTGAATACCTTGTGGTAGGGGGGTGTAATCCATCAACC
>JAQGAF010002541.1:0-21870 GCA_034687865.1 Kryphioiulus occultus
TCCGCCTGACATCATCCGGCGAAAGTGGTTGCACAAAGCCCAATAGCGTTGGTGTGTCCGTCTGCGACCAAGACTCCAAAATGAGCCAAATTTCTATGTATTCGATCTGTCAATAGATGGCGCTATGGACTTCCGGACCACGTGCATTTCAAGGATTTCCTGCGAATTTACGAACACCTTTCAAATGCAGTTCAAGAAATAAGTGCAATTATGGAGAAATCGGCGGAATTTTCAGCCGTGGATTCAATATCAAGATTCGTGGACTTTGAAAAGCTTCAGGGCAGCTTTCTTCTGGACTTGGGTGATCAGCTTGATAAGTTGAAAGCGTGCCAAGAGCCAGATCATAATGACATCACTGTCATTTTGGCACATTTGCGGGCGCTCTATTTCAGCCGAAATCATCATTTGATGCTAACTGGCCAGGACATAAACGTTGAATTGCAAATTAAATTGAAGGATTTCGCTTTTGCTTTATTGACGCAAACAGATGTAGATCGCAAAGAAACGTTTGGCAAAGTATGTGAACTGTTGACAATTGCTATAGAATTATGCGACCAGAATCACTCCCAGATATTGATGAATGAATTTCTTGCTGCAAGTAGAGACTCGTTATTGCGCACCTGTACTGCATCCAATGTTGAACCCTCGACAATCACATCGGTCGAATATGTTGGTTCTGCAGAAAAACTAAAGATTCACGGCTTTTCTCTAGACAGCATAGTTGAATCGCTTTGTTTTCTACTGGACAATTCGTTAGAAAAAACTAGCAATTCAAACAAGTTCGTGACTGCCATCACAAATGATAACAGCCTCCAACAGTTACGTTTTGCTCAACTTAAAACACTGTTAGTGAAATCGCTTTCCGAATTTAGCGAGCATTTGCTTATCAAGGTTCTGTTGGACTTATTGCCAAAAATAAATGCAGTAGAAAAATTGCCAGAGGCATTTCAAACACTGGTATCTGGGGTGTGGGACGTCGTCATGCAGTCCTTTAATTCTGAGCTTGGAGAAACACCCAAATGCGCTTCACGTGGCTACCTGATTCTAAGCTGCATTTGTGAATATGTATTTCCACCTAGACATTCAAATAACACCTTGCCAATTTGGGCCAATTGTCAATTTTGGGAGGTTTTGCAAAATAGCCTCGTACACGAGAATCCATTGCAGCGCAAGCGAGCACTATATTTTTTAAAAAGAGTGCTAGATGGCTTACAAAATGAAAATATTGACATTCCGGCATCTTCGTGCGGTTACTTATTTTCCTGGAAATGTGATCAATCGGTTGAAATTCAGAAAGCGTTTTACAATATGATGCTAGTCCTGGAAACGTTGGAAGAAAAACAAGTAACAGTTATTCAATTTCCTTGCCTTACAGTTTAATCTAAGTGACAAAACACTTTCAGTTTTTCTACTCACGATTTAGGTTCATGTTTTGAAACCGTTGTTTCCAGTCGTGCACAATTTGATTTCGTCAAGTATAGGTAGGCCCTATCGGTACATTTGCGTACTGTAGTTGATCACAATTCTTATCGAGACAATTTAATGCATTGCAGAAAACGAATCGTGGTTTCTTCATCCATCTTGGCTGATGGTATTATTTCAACGACTTCTCCAACATGACAGCAAAACTGCTAAAAAATGGGCTATTGACATGATCTGTGAAATAAATTTGAATGATGTCCCACTAATCGTTCAGACATCGGCAAAGGTAGTCTAGTCTTAAATACATTTTTTATATCAGTGTCATTCAAAAAAATTATGAGTGAGCAAGTAATGCTTGTGTAATTGCAGTTTTTCTGGACCAGTTTCTTGGAAGGACTTAATGATAATGCTTTGTATGCAAGGTAATAGCAGTAAAATTCAAGCAATGCTAAGTATTATTATAATGAAATTATGCTATGCAAAAATGAGTTCTGCACTTTGGGTGATGAGAATAAGCAACAGTGGATTAACTTTTTGTTGCGGTTTATTTTAATATTTTTTGAATTATAAATACAGAATAGCAGGCTTGAAAAGTTATTTTGTTTTCCCTTCTTACTCATCAGAATGATGTATGATTTGGTGAACCTGTTTTATAACCCTGCATAATTTTAAACTTTAGGCAGCCAAATGAACCCCTTGCATCATGTGCCAACATTGGAAACAAATTAATGAAACATTACAAATCGTGCTATGTGGCTTTAAAGACTGATCAAAAGCGAGGTTGGTGTAATGTTTTTGGTATCACCTCAATGAATGATAAATGACTTTTGTCTAAAACAATTTTATTTTTAGCAACATTCTACCAACACATTTTGAAAAATTTACAAAATCAATCTTGGGGATCAGTACCCTTGTTGCACATAACAAGAGCACTGACAGGCATTCCACCAGGTCTGCTGTGGAATTCAACATCGGCTAATGACTTGAGGTATACAAGTATTACATTTAACCTAACTATAATTCAGACGTGATGAATTGTGCCCAACAACTTACCAATATTGCTTAAATTATTTTAGGGAAGTTTTGACTAATTCAATGAGGGCTCATGAAATAGCAATCAGGGGTGCTGTTCAAGGCTTTCTTCTGGAGGCATTCATGCACTTGATAAATGTGGCAAGTAGTTTTTTATAAAACGGATTTTGCCAAAAAGTTTATTCTGTGTTACAACTATATTTAAAATTACTTGGTATTATAAAAAATTCAAAACTTGGATATGTTTTAGTGATATATTTTTATTTATTTTTTTCTTAAAAAAATTTCTCTTTCAAAAATATGTTTTACTCCCAAACGCTGTACAAATTAATCTAATTCTTGTTCTTATAATATTAAATGTTAAAGTAAATCTGGTTGATTATGGAATGGTGCCTAAAGCCGAGTTTTTGTAATTAATTCGTGCCAGCATATTTTTTAACTATGAATATTTTCAGTCGGAGCTGACGATAAATGATTTATCATTAGTAATTGGGACATTTAAAAAGAAGGAATGCTTACAACGATGTACTGGACTCTATGCCAATCTTGTCCTGTGGCTGCGGCAAGCAATTCATGATGCTGACAAGCAACAGTATGAGCTGAGGGTAGAAAATGTGCTGCAGTTTATTGAATTATCGCTACACAACATTCTGGAAGAAGCCCAAGGGATTACTGTGGAAGAATGCAAGTCAAAAATAACAAATTCAACAGTATGATTCTCATAGAATGTGCTTGAACAATGTAATTACAATATTTGCAGTGAAGGACTCCTGTGAAATCTCAAGAACAGCACGCATGATGGTGTTGCTATTTGATGCGAAGATACCTGGCCTTTCTTTCGGTGAGAAAAATATGCACCCTAGTTTGGAGAAGCTAATAGACGCATTGAAAACTTGCCACAGTCGACCGTACATGACACGAGGAAAGGCTGAGAAATGCTTGGCATTTTTATTAACATTGGCAGCAGAAGCTGAATGCAATAGCAGTATCTGTCCAGGTGTGTATTCACATTTATTGCAAAAGATGAATGCTCGGATTGACCGAAAATGATTGGAGTTAATGCATTTGACTTTCAGATGGCGTGCAAAAATGCATCACAGCTATATTTGAAGAAGTTTCACCTTATTTTCTACCCTATGTTGTGGAAAAACTGTTCAGCTATGCAGATGATGATAACGAAGTACTATACAAAATTACTTATTGGAGAAAAACATGGTGTTTTAGGAATTTTTTTTACAAGGTACTGCTTTGATTTTAGCATTTTGGGAATATCCAACTTTACTTTCACTTTTTGGAACACATGGCTAAAGATGCTGCTCTCCACTTGTCATTGCAAGACCATCTGTCTAATTTATGTCAGAAAAGCATCGAGGAATTGCGCAAGAAGGTAATAAACGAAAACGTCTGCATGAATTTGTTATAAAACTGTTGATTGCTAGATTAAATGTACCTTATGTGCTAAGGAATGGTGTGCAAAACCACAAAACAAAGATTTCAGCAATAAGATTGCATTTTAAGATTTCTAATTTCAATTCAATTTACCCCACACTACTAATGGATAAATACATTTTCTAGGAATGTACGCAAAGTTTTTTTTTGCAACACTACATTGCCGTAAAATGCTTCCACACAGCTTGTGCCTTCGTGCAAATTTCTTTCAATGCGGAAAATGCATGTCAAAATTTGCATATGAAGGACTTTATGGATGTCTACATGAAAGGAAATTTGCTGTCAGACGTTCCCAAGGATAAATCAAATATTAGGTAGGCAAGTGTGATATCAAAAATTCGAAGACCGCTCTATCAATACTAATATGATCGTGTTTAGTTTTGCAGATAAAGTACACAAAACTGTTCACCTCCATTCTGATTACATTGCTATGTTGTGGTCCTGCATTTGCTTTTGTCTAGAAAAATGCAACTTTGCAAAGGCAATTGAGCAAGAAATCATTCTGCAACAAAGTTTTCAGGCCATAGAAGTTTGCAGTGAAATTGCTTTTAAACCTATATTCACTTGCCTGGAATCTTGTTTAGCACAGGTAAGCCCAATTACATGTAGTTAAAAACACAAATTCTGTTAATCAAATGCATTTATTTAGATTGTTGAAAGAGAGCCAGAAAAAGTCCTGATGACTCTAGAAGTATGTTGGAAAACCGTATCGAACATGAACATAAATGCTGCATTTTGGGATACCATTGATGCTTTTATAAAAATGGCATTCCAACAGGCACTTATTTCCAATGTTGATCTAGTACCCCATTTGTCTAAAGTAAGTTCAATAATATCCAACTTAAAAACGTCAAACGCACAGAGCACTAATTTCATTGTATATCTACACTTCAGTACGCAGCAAATATTGCAGAAAGAAGTGAAACGTGCCATGGATTATTTCTTCTATTGATCAGAAAACTTGTTGCAATATGGAAAATGCCAGAACACGAGTTGTCCATGCTAAACTACATGCCTGTACTCGTGCAAGCTTTAACATTTGGTCACATTCATAGAAGAGACCAACGGTAGGCATTCTTATTTTATGGCCATATCCGCAGCCACCATTGGAAATTGTTTAGATTGCATGAATTAATAAGTTTATTTTTTACTTTTCATGAAGAATTTCACAGGACACAATCAAATTTCTATCCACGCTAGGGAATTATTATGCACAAGTACAGGATCGGTAATTAAAATTTTGCTTTTATCTACTATCTGAGCAGGTCATTTTGCTTTGTCCATTGATAGCCAACTAGCTGCCCAACTTCATTATTATTATCTAAAGATGAATAATTTCAATTTCAGTTCTTTGGCATCAGATTCAGAAGTCCGAGTTGAAGCCATAATTCTGCTTTTACATTTGAGAAAAAGCCCTCATTTTGACGAGATAGCTTCTGCTCTTGTGCATGACTTGCTTAAATTCGAGGCCAAAATTACAAAATCCCGATCCAGGCATTTTGCAAACTCCCTCATTCATCGTGTGAAGCAACGGGTTTGGCAAACGTTACTTGTGCTTCAACCTTTGCTTACGGAGGTAATGGCTTATGCTTACCTATTAAGGTCATCTAGCTGGAATCTGCAATACTAATGGTTTCATTTATCATTAAGGAACTATGTGAAAGCATAATGAACACATCATTCAAGATGATCGTAGAGGAAAGCCTGCAACCATCTGTCAGATATCTGATGGAATGGCTCATACTGAAAATACTGCATGAACATCCAGCTAAAATTCCGAGCCTCTGGTCCAGCTTTGCATGGGTTAGTTCTCAATGGTGTGCTTACGTCATTTAGTTCATTAATGAGGTTAATCTATCAGATCTCTCAATACATATAGGCAACACAGTGTCGAGTGGGCAGCCTCGGCTCATTTCTGTCGATCATTTGCCATTTGGGAAACCTTTTGAAGAACATGGAGCAGCAGATTTCCTTCATTGAAAATGCATTTCCTGCCGTATTGCCTTGGTGTATGGCACAACATTTCAACACTCGAATTTATGCACAGGTTAGCAGCATTGACTATGCTTTTTTCACTCAAAAACACCAGCATATATCTAATACATATATCAAAAACCTGCAAAATGTTGTCTCTTTTAAGGTTACATTACACAAATTATGGAAATGCTGCAAGAAAAACCACTTTGAAAGTCTTTTGGAAAAATATTCGCCGATGGAAAGTCTCTTTTCAATCAATATTGAACACAGGTTAGCTCTTCCCAAAAATTCTAGAAAAAACCCATAAGTGCGGCTGTAGAAATGTAAAAACAATTGATTTTTTTAAAAGTGGTACATCGAAAGGAATCCAGAACCTACTTGAAGATTATAATTTCAATGCCTTTCACCAGATACAGCATTACAGCATAGCGGTAATTCATTTTTTTTGGAGGAGTAATTTGACCTAGTATTCCTTGGTACGTTCTGCACTAAAACTAATTCCGATTACCAGACCATTTTCTACGAGCTTCCGAGATTAAGTAATGTGACAGAAGAAGAATGGATCGAACCAGAGGCGTTTGCAAAATGCGATCCACTGGGTTTATTTAAGTCAGCAGAATTGTATCTTCCGCTTTACAACCCAGATAATATTTTATCGCAATGTGCACCTGGATCCTGGATTAACAGATCTACAGGTACATGTACAGGTGTAGTTATAATCAGATTTTTTTGCTCATTCGATAGTCATTAACTAAAGCTTTCATGTTTAGGCGATGTTGTATTAAGTTCTGACACTCAAGAAAATAAGGACGTGCAAAAGAAACTAACCCCCTGGAAGCAAATGATTCCAGACTATGAGGCTTTAATGGCTGCATCACAGTCAATCTCATGGAAAAAACATCAAAATACAGATGGGCTCATCGTTGTGGCTTCTTTAATAGATAGAGCTCCAAACCTTGGTGGTAAGCTTATAAATCATCATTATTTCTTTATAAATTGATTGAGGATAGAACGCCATGTTTAATGTATACGGCAGGAATTGCCCTTTGGGGTCAGCATAATTAAATTGCAGAGCAAATCCATCAGAATTATACAAAATGTTTGTTATAATTCCTTTAATTTTAAGGCTTGTGTCGTACTTGTGAAGTTTTTGGTGTGACAGCATATGTCATTGGGAACCTAAGGTACACTGAAGATAAACAGTTTCAAAGTCTAAGCGTTTCAGCAGAGAGATGGGTGCAGATTGAAGAGGCAAGAAAATGTTAAATCTTATACTATGGAGAGAAGCTTTTAAAGAGTATATACATGTATGTGATTTGTGTACCAATTAGGTGAAACCTCAAGATTTGCGTGAATATCTTTTGACCTCAAAAAAGCGAGGCTACACCATCATTGGAGCAGAACAGACTGCCAACAGCAGAAAGCTGGGCAATTTTACATTTCCAAAGAAAACTGTCCTGCTTCTTGGGTAAATACGCTTTTTAGTTTTTAGAACTGCCATGAACCTTCATTTAGTTTTTAATATTAATCCTAATTTATGCATATTCAGAAATGAAAAAGAAGGGATACCAGTGGAGCTCATCCAACTGTTGGACATTTGTGTCGAAATTCCACAAGAAGGTCTGATTCGCTCTCTCAATGTTCACGTCACAGGGGCCATACTAATTTGGGAATATGTACGACAGAAATACTTTAGTTAGTATTGTTGAAACGTATTGCTTTTTAAAGTTACTTACTGCAATAAAGAACTTGTTGAACCATATGCCACCTATTATTAAATTGTTATTATTTTAGTACAAGTTGTATCTTTCAATTCCGGTTATTAGAATAATTATTTTAACATTATCCTGTAATGGTATTTGGTTAACTGTCCATTATTGTGTTTGCCCGAATGATTTGTGAGAATAAGTTCAATGCTACTGAATGATGTTAGTCTTATATATTTAATTTGACAACTGTGTGATGGCAGGGATTATAAAACAAGGAATGAAGGATGAAGGCTTACCAGACTATTTATAGAAGTTTTCCAAACATTTGCTCGCCTTGTGATCGTTCTTCACACTTGGTTTCAGTTTTCTTCGTTTCGTGATAGTGTTGGATTTCTGAAGCGTTAACGGACGTTTACGCTCTACACAAGACTGTTGTTGAAATTTCGTTGTAAATTCCGTTAGCCAATCCATTTTTCGAAATTTGCTTAGTTTCTGTTTTGAAAACACTTTATCACTGTCTGGAGTAAGTAGTCGATCCATTACCAGATTTGGGAGATTTTGCGTTGGCGATGAATAAGGTGATGCTGGAGATTCTGAAGAGTTAATGTTCTGAACGTTTTGTAAAGGAGATGTAAAACACTGTGGTCGCTTAACCGGAGAAGTTATCTTTGCTGGCGTGCTTCGGGAATCATCTGGTGCTTTATACACAATTGGAACATTGTTTTCAGCTATTAAATTACAAAAGCAAATTACTACGGTATAACAACAATAATTTAAAAACCATAATGAAGAACCTACTTTTCACTTTTAGTTTCTCCACTATTCCATGTTTAAGCTGAAGTTCGTTGTTTTTGTCCCCTATTGTTGGAAGTCGCCATATACGGTAAGTCTTATCGTCTGAACATGTAACAATCTAAAAACAAAGCAAAAATTCGTTTTTTTATCCTGAAACATTTTTGAAGACCACTGATATCAACCTTATTTTACAACATTACAACAAAGGTATTGTGGTCCTCAAGTTTGGCAGGTTGGCACCGTAAATTCATCTTTGAAAGTTTTCCCAATTAATAATCTGATATTCTTAGTCGTACCTTAGGGATGCGGGAATGGCACCAATCAACCGACGTAACTTCTTCATTGTGTCCACTTAACTGATACATTGGTTTTCCAGAAATACCCACTTTCCAAATATATGCATTGTTGTCGCTCGATCCGCTAAGTAAAAAGCGATCACAGGGCGATAAAGTAGATTTTACAAAATAAGTGGAATTGAGATGTCCTTGGTATGTTGAAACTGAAAGAAAAAATACATTCTAGAAATCGAATTTGCAATTAACTTTATAAAATAAATTGGATTTATTCAAGTGTTAGCTTTGCAAGTTGATCATAACTTACCAAGTTCACAATCGTAGGCAGCACAATTAAATTCGTAAATTGTACTGTCTGTACAGCTAGCAAACAAGCGACAATAACTCGAATCCAGGATCAAGTTGGCATATCCTTTAAAAAATAAAATGGTTTCATTAGAAAAACTCATAATTGTCTGAATACATCAAAGAAAAGTGCTAAACATGCAGAAACTTGCCAACTTTCTTCAAGCTTCTTCCTGGATACGGCAAAACACATTTTGGTATTGGATCATTTTTATAGGCAGAATAGCTTTTTCGCAAATCCCACATTTTAATTAACCTGCGAAAAAAAAAAAAGTTGGAAAATACAATTTCAATTTTTTTCTATTCTTAATCCAAAATGAATAGCACGATCTTTACCCATCTCCCACACCAGCAGAAATAAGAGTATTATCATCTTGAAAAATCACTGCAGTCACACTTTCCTGTAAGCATAAACAAAGAACATTAAGAAAATGATAAAATCGTCAAAAGATTAATTACTTAAGAGAAAAAAAGTACATTGTTGCTTGATCGTGGTTGCTTTTTTTGTTTCGGAGTACTTCCTGGTCCAGATATTTGATGAACATTTCGAAGAACGTTATCAGCATGATAGGAAAGCTCTGCTGGCCTCATCCTAGTGTCCCATACTATGATGCAACCATCACGTGATCCGGTTGCAAATACACCTAACAACACAATAATTATGGATGTGCAACATGTTAAAATTTCATCTGGGCTTAAAACAACAACTCACATTTATTCAGGGGCTTGAAACTAATAGTTTTCACACTACTCCTATGTCCCACAAATTCTGCGAGCTTTGTCCCAGACGCAGCATCCCATAGTGCAGCAATTGAATCGCCCGAAGCAGTAATGAACTTGAGTTCTTCATTTGTCCAGCAAATGTCAAAAATTGCATTGTTGTGAGCTGTGAATTCTGTGAGCGAAACAACGAGTCCAGGTTTAAGAATGCAAGCTCCCATAAATATATGTTGCACATTTAGTATTAGAATAAGAAAACTACTTCTCAGTAATGCTTCATGGCCGCGCTTGTTTGAATCTAAAATTGCAATTTCTCCCTCTTCACTGGCCACAGCAAAGATGTGCTCGCTGCCGCTTCCTAAAATGGCATCTTTTTTAATACGACTGCTTCAACATTTAGGAATCAGTGAATTGTACATATTTAAAAATAAATTATTCAACTAACCAGTGGAAAATTTGCTGACAAATGGTGGTACGTTATATGACTGAAAAAGTACATTCAATTATTTGTCAAGATATTATGTGGCATTCAACCTTTTAACCAGCAAACGCAATAATGCTGTTTACACTTTATAACAAAATGCACTATGGGGCCATGCAAATAATACATAATGAACCAGGGGGTGGGTGGGTCCTCGTGAAAGTGTTACAAACTGTTACAGGGGGTCCGTGGTTTTTTTCCCCATGCATTACCTAACATTTTTCAATAGCCAGTACATCTTGAAAATTACACATCAGAGTGTTGCAGCTATAGACAACAGCATTGCCAGGCTGATGCACAAAATTAGCTATTCCTGAGCCCTGTTGTTTAGATTTACAATGGATTTGTGGAGATGTCTAAACACAAAAACATTGTCATCAGTAACATATTGCAGAGTCAATAACAAATGTAGGTTCTGCACAACCTACAAGTTACATATAAAATCCATGGGTGGGTATTCTGCAGCGTTACAGAGTGTTACAGGGGGTGGGTTTCTTTAAAAAGGACAAAAATTGCGTTACGTAATATATGCACGATCCCTATATAACAAAGTTTTACAACTTGTTTGAAAATGAGAAAAAAATTTTATGCATTAAATATTAAGTCGAGGGCTTGCAACAGCAGAGTAAAAAACTAATTTGTTACGTTACGGTATATTACAATGTTTTGTGATATAGGGTAAACGCAGCTTTATTATTAGTTGTAGTAAAATGGCCAAATAAGATAGGCCTAGACGATGATCGAGGTGCTATACTTGCCATATAATCGTCGTTCGACATCAGGCCACGACAAGGAAACGTGTCGTATAACGAATGAGAACTTAGCTTCTCTAACACCATATCCGCTGTATATCCAGGGAGATTATCTGGTGAAAACATTATTGTTACCATTGCGAAATGAAACAACAGAAAGGGCAATGTTTTGTTCAAAACTCATTCATAGTTTTCGGCTTACCTTCGCTCCGGTCCGAGTTTAAAAATCCTCGCTCCCTGGCTCCCAACATCTTTATCAGATGCATGGTAGCGACGGTCGACTCGTTAAATCTTTAAAATATGAAATTATTTAGTCTAAAAACAACAATGTTTACGGCAAAAAAGACAAAACTATGGAGGTCTGGAGACCCTATAGAACACTGGCAAACATTTCGCGCAATTTTTCACAACGGACTGTTCTCATTGGCTGAAAATCAAATCGTAGAATGTAGAACGCGACGCTCCTGCTATGTCCTTCCGTTCACTCCCTTAACTATCGAAAGCAGCGGGAAAATCAAAAAGCCAACGTATTTTTTGTTCGTTTTTAAAGAGTCAAACAATATCGTGTCGACTATTGCGCTAAAAGCCGCCCAAATAAATATAATACTGAAATTGGCTAGAGGACAACGAGGATCATCTCGAAAATGTTCCAACAACAATATTGGCCAATGAGCTCGATGCGCCTCCTACGGTTAACCTAACTTGGGTTGTAGATAGGTTCCTACCCCATTTATTGTGTAGCACAACTGTGGTCTACAGATTCAATGCACACAGAAATAAAAATAACAACGTAGATATTGAAGCTGGAGAAATGAACCACATCATTTGCTATCATGAATCACATCTAAAGCTCGTCAGTGAATCATTATCAAAAGTAAACAATTATGAAGGTGCTCCATTTAGTTTCTCAAATTTAGCCCTTTCTTGCTGTTTACTCTAGCGAAACTGAGTTCGTAATCGTCAGTGAATTGTTATTAAAAGTAAAAAATTATGAAAATGCTAAATTTAGTTTTTTTTTTCAAATTTAGTAATTGCTTGTAAAATTGCTGTTTACCCTATAGTGAAAATTTGGGTTTTTAATCGTCAGTGAATTGTTAGTAAAAGTAAAAATTATCAAAATGCTCAGTTTCGTTTTCTCAAATTTAGCAATAGCTATTTACTGAAGTGAAACTTTGGGTTTTTAATCGTCAGTTAATTATAATCAAAAGAAAAAAATTATGAAAATGCTCAAGTTTGAGTTTTCTCAAATTCAGCAATTTCTTGTAAAACTGCTGTTTACTCTAGTGAAACTTTGGGTTTTTAATCACTAGTCAATTGTTATCAAAAGTAAAATATTATGAAAATGCTCAATTTAGTTTTCTCAAATTTAGCAATTTCTTGTTGAACTGTTGTTTATTCTAGTGAAAATTTAGGTTTTTTAAACATCAGCGAATTCTATGCATTGTTATCAAAAGTAACTAAAACCATGAAAATGCTCAATTTAGTTTAATCAATGAAACTCAATCACCGATTACACGATTAATGCTAGGCAAGTTAATAGGGGGCGTTCAAGTATGATGTCATCATCTTAGGGGGAAGGGGTAACTAAATGATGTTACAATCCATCATTTATGCTTACATTTTGATAAATAAAATTTCCAATTCTAAATTTGTTGATCGACGAGTGTGTCAGCACATTGGGAGGTTGAAATTTGTGAAAATTATGACGACAGTTGGCATAGGGGAGAGGGGTTTTGAAAATCAGGAAAATGTGACGTTTGGCCAAGGCTTAATTGGCACAACACCGACATTATACCAACGGTCAATATAATCATTAAGCTTAACGCAGTGATTATTCACGGTTAGGGCAACTGAAGCGTTGCTGTACAAACGGTAGGTTTGAATGAACGAATATAAGAATCGATATGGGAGCGTGAAATTTTCTTTTATGAAAAACACTATTTAACCGTGCATTTTGCACGCCGACAATGAATAATAGCTAGGTCAACGCTAACGGATATTATGCGAAGGTGTCAGTGGGAACATATGCGGTTTTTTTCTCGGTTGTTGTGCAGAAGTGTTACATTAAATGAGTTCGGTTATCGCTAGAATTCGGATATTTGTGGTTAATGTGATCGCAGAGATGCTGCTTTCATGTTAACAAAACTTTCCAACATGGACAAAAACAAGCAAAGCAGTGGTAAAAGACCGAAATGCCACCTGCAGCTGGAATGGATTTACGGATGCAGGACCCACCATTGCCGAAATAACGTTCAATATACTTTGAATGGAGAAATTGTGTATTTCGTCAGTAAAGTGGCTGTCGTTTTTAACGTCAAGGAAAATCGTCAAAGATTTTATTGTGGACACAACAGTGACATCATTAGGTAAGATGCTATACAAGTTTTGTATTCAATTTCATTGATATCGCCCTGAAATTAGTATTTTATACTACACTGTAGTATAAAACACTAATTTCAGGGCGATATCGCTGTCGGTGTTGTCGGTGTTGGGTCAGCCATGAATCCAATTTCTGAAACGCTCTTTTCAACAATAAATTAACAATAAATGTTAAAAAAATTGCAACCACAAAGATTAATTGATTTGCTAATTTTATGCTTATGAAATTTTACCAGTTTATAAGTAATATTTCACGTCTTGTCAAATGCGAAGCAACACCGTAAAAAAAATTGACAAAAACGACAAAAACGAGTGAAAGTGCTTACCTTATTTTAAAGTTTAGCCCAATTTCGTCAAAAATACACGGTTGCGACTGGGCAAATAGGAAAAAGGCCATACATCTGCATTTGGGACGCCATGTCCATGGAGACAATATCCATCTTGAAAGACAAACACGAAAACGGAATTTCAGCGATGGATTTTGACAAAGAAGGCGAGGTAAAAGACAAACCAAAATTACAATTGCATTGGAAATCACTTAAAATGAATATTTAATACAATTAATATTTCAGCGCCTAATATCGGTGGATTTGGACGAGCAACCAACAATCAACATCTGGGATTGGAAATCTGGTGCAATTCTGGCAACCAGCAAAGACATTTGCAGCAGGGTTATTACTAACAACAGTTATTTGATCAAATAATTTATTATCGTGAAAATGTTGACTAAAATGATTTGGAAATGGTAGTAACAGGGGCACCTCAAAAACCATATATAACATCTCAATATTAATTTCAAAAATAGCAAATTTTAAATAAAACCAGAAAGGTAGGGAGATGGTGCATGTCTTGCAAAATTGGGAAACAAGCCAATTATTGAGTTCTGGAAATTCAGCTTATTTGGGTAATTTAAAATGTGAGTAAGTAGGGGAGTAGGCGAACAGTTGAAATCAGAAAACTTAATATTTACAGCATTTCATGTTATGACAATTTCAGATCTTATTCATCCAATTCTGTCCACTGCCCAGCAACATCTTCGTCACCGTCGGACTTAAATCCATCAAATTCTGGAAATTATACGGGAGTTACTTGGATGGACACATGGGTGAATTTGGTGAAAAGGGAATCGTGCAAACCATGATGTGCGTGGCATTTGGATTCCAACAATTCATTTATTCTGGAAGTCTAAATGGCGATATTTATGTGTGGAAATTTACGAAACTGGAAAACGTGTTGAAAGACGTCCACAGAGTGAATATTTACATTACATATTAAAAAATGCCAAATTAAAGTGCGACAACTATGCTCAAATTACCGACATTTTCGAAATACAACAAATATATTTTTATTTAGGGAGGTGTGATAACGATCCATCGAAACGATAACGACAATTTCGTAACAGGAGGGAAAGATGGCTGCATTCAAATGTGGACCAGCGATTTCAAGCCAATATCAAGAATCGACTTGAATTACACAGCTGATAATTTCAAAGGTTTCTTAAGAAAATTCAGACGCCTCAATGCTCGTGTATCTAAATGACAACACATTTTATATTTTTCAGAGCTAAGTATTCGCAGTGTGTTCTGGTACGGGGATAAAATCCTGGTGGCCACAAACGTCAATAAAATAGTCGAAGTGTTAACCAGGCCATCTCACGATGTTGACTGCGTCATGCAAGGCCCACTGGAGAGTGACCACAACGTTCTGGCTATCCACCCCCACAAACTTAAATTTATAACAGGAAATGGTAATGGGGAACTGAAGTAAGAAACCTTAGCAAAACATATGCTTTACATTCTTCGAACTGAAATATTTGAGTTTAGAAAGCATTTTATTAACCTTTCCCTAGGATGTGGAACATGATCCAGAAACAACTCGTAAATCAAATCCACCTAAACAATTCCATGAGTGCCTGTTGCTTTAGCCCAAATGCGTTTCACGTTGCAGTTGGCTTTCAAGATGGGTCCATCATCATATTTAATTCCAGGTATTTGAAAACGATAATTACGCAACAAAACTTGAAGAAATGATTCCTCCATTGATTTCAAACTTATAAAAACCCAATAAATAAGATTCCCTCCCGTGTATTCATGGCGAGTATTAACGAATAAGAAAATGAATAATATGCTGTTTTACAGCGATTTATCGGAATTATGTCAGATTGGTGACAACACGGAAGCGGTCAACGAACTGAAATACTCTCAGGATGGATGCTACTTGGCTAGTGCTACCAGCAACGGCATCGTTTTCATTTACAATTCATATAAGGGATATAAAAAAATGGCCCAGTACAGCAAAAGTTCTTCAGCAATAACCCATGTAGACTGGTCAACCAACAGCAAATACTTGCATTGCAACAACGACGAGAACGAAAGTTTTCACTTCAGAGTCCCAGGTATATAATTTTAATTTTGCAATCATACCTATTACCTTGACGCATGTAAATACGTCGAATTGCCTACGTAGAATAGGCATGGCTGTATCTGTCCTGTTTTTTCGGAGTTTGAATTTGCCGCTTAAATATACGCGCGCTGATTGGTCGAACAGAGTCCCGTGCAGATGCTCGAGGAGGCGGCGCACGCGGCAACCATGACAACCGTGGAACGTGAGATTCCATTTAGGAAAACGTTCCATATTGCAAAAAATAAGCTTTTTTCAAAATGGCGTAAAATGCCAATCATTTACCAACTTTACAGTTGTATCTCAAATAAGACGAACATGACCAGGTAATTATTATACTGGCAGTTCAAAAATTTGGAGTTAAAATTGTATTTTTGACATTTTTCAAATACAATTTAGCTATACCCATTGCTCAGCTATACGAGATGGCATTGTGGAAATTTCTAGTTTCATTCAATAAATTTTGCAGATGGTGCACAAGTGAAAGATGAAATCGAAATCCAATCCATCATTTGGGCAACGTGGACTGCGACAGTGGGACAGGAAGTCACCGGATTGTATCCGAAATATGAAGACAGGACACGTGCCGTTTGCGTCGATGCGTATCAGGAAGCTGGGGTGATGGCAAGCGGAAGCACCAATGGGAATGTAGAACTGTACGGATTTCCATCCTATAACAAAGGTAGAAATTCGCTATGCAAATCCAAACATGCAAATTACTATACATGTATAAATCCTTTCGTAGAAATCTGACCAGTATACATGTACAAGTTGTACATTGAATTAATTCAATCTCAACTTCTGGTCAATTTTAGAGGCCAAAAGCATGAAGTATATCGGACTTTCAGGACCGGTCACTTGCGCACGTTTTTCCCACGACAAATCCAGATTAATTTCCTTGAGCAGGAACAACTGCGCCATATTTCAGTGGTCTTTTATAAGTGAAAACATGAGTGATGTGGTTAAAAACGCGGAAAATCAAATCCCCAAAGGTTGGTCTGAGTTGAAAATAATAAATGAAATAAACATAGTTAAAAACCTTCTTAAAGCACCCTCTAGAATAATACTTTGGACTAGGAAATAATGTAGTTTGCCAAGAAGTTTAGCAAGATGTCCCTTGAATACCCTTTTTGAGCATCAGGATGACCAAAAATGATTTATTTTTTCGATGTCTTCTCGTAGTTCATACAGACGATTTCGATGATATTAGTGAATTGTCAGAGGACGAAAACGGCGAAATTGACCCAGATTTGGAAAAAGAGCTACAAACTACATATCATAGAAATTTCGATAAAGAAGACATCAGATTACTCAACTTAAAGGACGCACTGAAATACGATCTACCAAACGGAAAAGGAAAGCGAAAACTGCCCAGTGAAGGCCTGAGCCTAGACTTCGTACACGGGTTTGTATTGATAATACAATAACTTTTTTATTCGATTATTAGTTTGACTACAATTTTAAACTTAGATGGCGTCATACAACTTTATAAAAATTTTTAGATATCGGGGTTTCGACTGCAGAAATAATTTATATTTTACGCAACTGGGAGCCATAGTTTACCATGTAGCTGCTATCGGAATAGTTTATAATCGCGATGCACATAAGCAAAAATTTTATATTCAACACAGCGATGACATTCTATGTTTATGCATCCATCCAATAAAAGACATAGTTGCAACAGGCCAGGTAAAACCTTTTCGTCTTCAATGAAATTCCTAACCCTTTTCTTCAAATTAAAACGATCTAAACTGTCATATTAATTTAAAATTTAAGGTTGGAAGGAACCCATCTATTCATGTATGGGACGCAAATTCATTGAACACACTGTCCATTTTAAAGGGAATACACGCATACGCCATTGCAGTTGTACAATTTTCCGGTAGGGCATAACTGTTCACTAAACATTAACAATATCTCACCAAAAATGTCAAAATGAAAATATTATGGTTCACTAAATATCTATAGGAGACGGGAAAATGCTGATAAGCATTGATCTAGACGAAAAGCACCGCATCATCGTGTGGAATTGGAAGAAAGGACAAATTTTGGCAACATCTTGGTAAAACAATGTTTCAGAAAGCATTGATCAACGGTGAATGATTATGTAACACACTGTACAGTATATACATCCTGTAATTTCATTTCATTGTAGGGGCAATAGGCAAAGGATACTGACGGTAAAGTGGAACCCCAACGATTTATTCAGTTTTGTTACTGGTGGAATCAAGCATTTGAAATTTTGGACAGTTGCAGGTATGCGGGACATTGAGTTTTAAAAGTTATCATAATAAAACCATTCATAACAGCTCAAAAAGGATGCTGGAAAATGCACTTAAACATTGTTTTATTGCAAAAGGATCAGGATTCACTCACAAGTCACCAGTATTTGGACATTTGGGGAGAAATGAAACCATGCTGGCCATTTCATTCGGAAAATCACCAGGTTATTGCTATTCTGCTTGCACCAATGGATTAATTTACGTGTGGGACGGGTGCACCCTCATTCGGACATTAAAGGTCCATGATGGGCCAATATTTTGCCTACAAGCCATTGAAAAAGTAAGAGAAATACCGGTAGTCATTCTCCGTTTTATTTAGATTATGGCAATTTAACAAATGATACAATATTTGAACTTTAAAAATGAGCTTAATCCACGTTTTTAAGGGATTTCTCTCTGGTGGAAAAGATGGCATCATTCAACTATGGGACGATTATTTGGAGAGATCTCTGAGAGCCTATCCGGTCAGCAAATCGCACATGATGATGGGAGGCAACGGTCAATTAATCGAAGATCGACCCGCAATTAAAGCCTGCCATTTGGCCCATGGAAAAATTATAGCTGGGACATGCAACAGCGAGCTTTTGCAAATGGAAAGGACAGGATGTTTTCAAATTTTGAATCAGGTAGTGTAAAGGTGCAAAAAAATTAGATGGGGTTATAAAAATTTCTTTCGGGGCAGTATGATTAGTAGCTCATAGCAATGTGATTTTTACACTATTTAGAGTCATTCGGTGGACGAACTCTGGGGACTAGATGTCCACCCCATACTGAACATTGTGGCCACTTTCGGAAGAGACAAATGTGTGAAAACTTGGGATTTGAATTTGCGGCAAATGTTGAATTACAAAAATGTAGGAAAATATGGAAAATCCCTGGCTTATTCATCGGACGGGAAATTGCTGGCTGTTGGATTTCTGGACGGTAGGTTTATATCATTAATTGTACATGCAGTAGGTATTTATACTTTCAGAATGTTTTACCAAATGCCCTCTAACTACATGTGTATTAATGAAACAATATTTGCATTGTTTAGGAAGCTGTCAAATAATTCATGCAGACACGTTGGACACAGTGGAAATAATACACTACAGAAACCTGGAGATAACAATTTCTAAATTCTCACCGAGTAAATGGCAACTTTTTTGTAAACTGTACATGATGTGTCAAAAGTCACTTATGACATTTTTGGGACATTCTAATTGCATGTAGGTCTGCTTTGTAAGCAAGATAATCGCAAATATTTAATATATTTCTGCATTAGTTCCCGGCCTATTTTTGGCAATAGGCTACACGCGAGGCTTCGTCGATATTTTCACCTCGTTCCAATGGAAATGGACCACAGTTTGCAAGACACAATCGGACACAGTGGTCAACCTGGACTGGGATTACAAAGGTTTTAAACTTTAATTTAAGTTTAAGGCACGTTGTACTAGTAGTGTCCAAAGGTATTACTATCCTTTTAATTTTTATAAAGGAAAATTACTGCACATCACAACTGCCTGCAGAGAGCAATTCTTTTACGAAATTCCGAGCGGAAATCCACGAACCGTGTCAATATCTCAGCAGCACAAATTGCAATGGTCATCTTGGACATCCATTGTGGGTCTGAATTGCGAAAATATATGGACATTGACGGGCAATGTCTGCTCAGAAATCCACGGAGCGTGTCTGTCAGACGACAAGAAATTACTAGCCACTGGAGACTCTTATGGATATCTAAGATTATTCACATTTCCAATAAAGGTATTTTAACTATTGCATTCAATCCTTTGTACATGTATTAGTACAATAGAACATCACCGATGAGATATTCATATTGTACATCAGAGTCATGTCATCATGTTAACAACATAACGCTACTTTCCATAATAAATGGTATTAAAGTACATTACATCTTTTCTGATGCTTTCAGATGCGTAACCCTAAATCCAAATGGTATTATGGTCATGGGTCATCAGTGACCAATGCAAAATGGATGCCCAATTCGGATCAACTCATAACGATAAACAGGTCGGATTCGGCAATTATGATTTGGACTCGTAAGGTGCTGATGGTGGATCGAAAAGTGGATTTCGACAGCGATGAAACCGACTCTGATGAGTTGGAGGATGGTGACTATTTAAAAAATATACAATCGTGGTCAGATGCTGTTTCTGTAAATATTTCGTGTTGTAATTTATCAACTCAGGCTTTGACAGCGATGTCCAAAGTGGAGCTGCAAACCAAGACCAGGTCACTTCTAAAATCAGTCAAACCGAACATAAGTATGAGAGTACAATAGTACATTTCTAGTTGCAACATTTGAAAAAATACATGTACATGTGTCTTAAGCCACAATATGTAATTTTCTGTTTTAATTAGTGAATACAGGGACTGCGATTCTGAAATGTCAATGAGTGGCAACCAAAGACTCGTGATGAAATTTGACTCAACCAACAAGCCTCCGCAGGTAAGCAAACTTGACAGAGTAGATTTTTGATAATTTTATTTCCCTAAATTGAGTTATCATTGACAGGTTTATGAGTTGGAATTGGATTACATCTTCGGGTATCAGGGTAGCGGTTACAGCGGTAATTTGCATTCGGTCAACGACGAAATTGTTTACTCGGTGGCTTCAAACGTCGTGGTTTTCAACAGCATTTCAGGTGCCAAAATCTGTTTCCCCAAAAACCAAAACGCGAATCGAAATGAAAATATTCCATTCTGTCTCGCAGAAAAACAGGTTTTCTACAAGAAACACAACAGCTTGATAACCTGCCTCACGACGAATCATCACCCTCAATATCAAGGGGTCATAGCGTCGGGTCAACTGCACAGAAATCCGGCCATTCATTTATGGTCAGTTAATTCCATGCAGTGCCTATCGCTACTCAAAATCGCCAATAATCGAGGAATTGCATCTTTGAGCTTTTCCGGAAATGGAAAGTTGCTCTTAAGCGCAGAGTTTGACGATTCACATACGCTAACAATTTGGAGATGGGAAGAAGGTAAGATTATCAACTGGACGTCACACAATTCCATCAACATGAATTTTGCAAAGTTACCATTGCAATATATTCCGCGTTTTTTTGGTTTTTCAGGATTGGTGGTGGCTCGTTCCTTCGGACACAGAAACCCCATTCTAAAGGCACAATTTCGGCCAGATTCGGACACGGAATTTGTGACCGTTGGAATCAAGCACGTGAAATTTTGGACGTTGGTCGGTGGTCAACTGATGGGCCGAAGAGGAATAATCAACGTGGATTGCGAAGGACAGCTCGAGAACGACATATCGATTAAAACGATGCTTTCCGTTACATTTGGAAAGGTAAAAGTTAAAATATTTTTTCTTGAAATAACTTGAAAAAAACTTGAAATAAAAATAAACCCTTCGCTATATGGCAAGTTATCAATGGAAGCACTGAAGCTTGTAGTGATGGCTAATGCACAATAACGTTACAATAACCGCATACAAAATTGGCTCGACCCAGACGTCACATCGACAGTTTCACAAGAGCTGGACGTGACACAAAAAGCCCCTAAAAGCTGAAAAAAATTCGGGAATTGTCGGACGGACGAGGATTCCGACCAATTAACAAAAAGCAGAAACACGCGTTGAAGAATACTGTGGAGAAACTGCGAAAATAATCCCGAAATTAAATTAACTATTAATTATTTCTAGGTTAGCTTAACCGTACTATGTTGCTCCCGGGTTGTACATGTATAATGGACGAATTTCACGAGAAGTAAATGTATCTGGTGCGTTGTTCCCTTGGCAATCAACTGAAATATTTTCGAACTGTTGAATCATTCGTGGAATGTCAAATCGCCCCCTGGTGGAACGATTGGGCG